>JADBJO010012320.1:18637-58868 GCA_016801955.1 Conus betulinus
CATCCCCTGCACTGACCTCTCATTCCCAGAACCACCAGACACAACGACCCAACCCTCTGCAACTCCCTCCCTCCGACCCCCCACCCCAGTCCCCTCTTCTCTGTCCCACGATCTCCTCGTTATGTCCCCCCCTCCTCCTCCTCCTCCTCCTCGTCCCGCCCAATCATTGGCTTAAAAGAAAAAAAGGATGGGAAATGTCGGCAGTTTTGTATGTAAGCCTACATGCGGCCAGTAAATGATCACGCACACGCACATGCACCAAACACACACACACGCGCGCGCGCGCGGCGCGTACGCACGCACGCACGCACATACGCACACACATGCACGCACGCATACCAGCACACACACACACACACACACACACATACTACACACACATGCGCGCGCGCGCACCATGCACACACACACGCGCGCGCGTGCGTACGCCCACGCACGCACGCAAACTATTTTATATTTTAACAAGACACACCCATAAGCAAATCATTTTACTGCCTTTTTTTCCCTTGCCAGTAAATAACGTGTTTTAACCCCTTCCCTATCGATGTCCTCTTCTTTTCTCTTCTTCTTCTTCTTCTTCTCTTACCTCCTCCTCTTTCTTCTCTTTCTTCTTCTTCTTCTTCTTCTTCGTCTTCTTCGTCTTCTTCGTCTTCGTCCTTCTTTCGGATAGTTGATTGAGGAAGGAGCACAGGAAGATACGGGGTGGGGCGAGAAAGTGGAGAGGGGTTAGGGGGCGATAGTGGTTAATGCTATGCCAGGCTTTTTGCGTCATCAATTTCATCCTTTTGCAGTGTGGTTTAATTATCGTTCACGAAAGTGAAGTTTGCAACAAGAACATGTCCATACTTTCTTGATTTTTTTTTAAAAACAGATTTTAATTCTTTTACGCGTGTTAGAAGGCGATTGATTTTGATTGTCAATTGCTTGGAATTGCAAGAATTATCACACCAACATACAGGACAAGATTAACACATAACACATTGTTTCTTACTCCAACTTATTTACGTGCAATTTAGATATGAGACCATTTAGGCTTTCTTCACACACACACACACACACACACACAACACACACACACACGGAGGAACATGTTCATTTGTTTTGACTGACAGTCTCTATAGTTAAACTCTATCTCAAGACAATTCTCTCTCTCTCTCTCTCTCTCTCTCTCTTCTCTCTCTCTCTCTCTCTCTCTCTCTCTCTCTCTGTATAGATTTCCTCCCCCACCCCCTCTCTTAATCGCACGCTCCATCCCCACCCCCTCCCCATCCTTCTCCCTCGGTGTCAATATTGCCTAAATCCCAAACTTTGTTTTTTTGTGTATACTGGGTCTGGCTTCTGAAGATGCCAGTAATGTTGTTGATGTTGTCAGAAAAAAAATGTGCTTGAGAAGTTGACTGTTATGATAGCTCCATGACCTCTTTTCCTCTGAAAAAAACCACTCGTCATCTTCAGTCTTTGCTTGTTCTGAACGTGATTGTGAATGTCAGGTAACACGCGTTCACGCTCTCTTTCTCTCTCTCTCTCTCTCTCTCTCTCTCTCTCTCTCTCTCTCTCCTCTCTCCTCTCTCACACCACACACACACACACACACACACACACACACACACATTTAAAAGTAGAGAAATGGTTTCACATATGTGAAAATGTTTCTATTTTTACTGCTGAATTAATTGCAATATTGAAGGCCCTGAATTACAACACGCGCGCACACACGCACACACACACACACACACACACCACACACACACACACACACACACACACACACACACACACACACACACACGCACGCAGCAGAGAGAGAGGAGAGAGAGAGAGAAGCTTTCACACGATTTTCCTCTTCCTGTCTAACATTGTTGTAGGTGAACGGACATGAATTAGGAACTATGAGCCAAGGTAAATGGGTTTACCTGTGCAGACACCACGCTCAGTATATCCACTTTCACTACTTTCGGCAATACTTCGCTGACCTTGAAATTCGTCTGGATAAATCACCATTGCTTAAAACTACCCTTTGAATCTCTTTTCTGAACCCCCAAAACCCTGTACATAACTGTGTTTTTGACCGAAAGTCCCAAAAGAAATTCGACGACCATCCCTGTTTCAAGCACCTTTGGGAATTCGTTATGCTTCCTCATTTGAACAATGCAGACATAGACCTTTGAGTCGTGTGTGATTTATCCCATTTTTCGTGATGACCCGCCATGGACTTCACTCACTCAGATCTGGTATGATTTAGCCTCGTACCTTACAGATATTACTAGCTCCGTGGCGTACAAGTCCTTTTTCGCCGAAATGTGTCCGAAGTTTTTCATCATTCGGAAGAATTTTCTCCGACGGTTCCAATTCTGAGGAAGGGGGTTGCCTCAACTGTGTATTGTGCAACAGGTCCTCAGATGTTTTAAACACATTCCCACCGACAGCTCCGTTTACACTGCTGACTTGACGGCCTTGGTCCTGGCTCTTGAAATGGTCTCTAAATGAAAACATAGATATCCTCATTTTGTCGGACTCACTTTCTACTTTAGAAGCCATTTCCAGCCGTAACCTCAAGCATCCTCAACTGCTGGACATTCGAACTGTACACCATTCTGAAATAAGATGTATACAACATAGTTTTGGCTTGGGTTCCCAGCCATGCGGGCATTTGAGGCAACGAGTTGGTTGATCAACTTGCCAAGAGTGCCACAAGGAAAGAGATAAGCAGATTGTCTATCCCTCACACTGATATGAAATCCAAACCCCAAGCAAGAGGAATGGAACTTGCAGACGGATAAGAAAATATATTAAAATCCGTCCAAACCTGAAAGAGTTTTTACCATTGTTCCTGAGGCGGCCGTAAAGAAGAAAGTCTTGTACTGTGTGTATACAGACCACTTCTTTTACACCCATTCTTATCCTGTAAAAGGTGAAGAAGCTTCGTGGTGCATTCCATGTCATGTACCACTCATAGTGAAACATACTCTTTTAAAGTACTGGAACTTGCATGTAGGCATAAACATTTTACAACGCACTTCATGAAACCTTGTTTAGAGATTCCCACGTGATGTGACGTTTGAATTTCTGAAAAGAGACACATTTTTCATCTGATTTAAGATTTTATAGAAAAAAGACTTAACGAAATTTCCGGTGCGGTTTTAGGTGTATTTTAAAGGGTTGTGTGACTGATCCTTTTTTTTTAATCTAATGACGTGAGTTAACTTTATTGTGGTGGCATCCCGGACATAGGCATTTGCGGGCTATTGGCAACATTACCTTGGGGCTTATAAACCTTTTTTGTCAAAAGGATTAGTGTCAGTTTCTTTTATAGAGCTAAATGTCATCCTTTCATATTGTTTAGTGTGATCTTTCTTCAGAATGTTAGTGTTTGTTCATAAGGTGGATACCTTGTGTAAGGCTTTGGACGTACTGACGTCTTCTCTTTCCCAGGTTTACTGTCTTTTTCATAGACCTAGCCCTCTTCTTTATTCTCAGCATGTATGAACGTCATTCTTAGGCATTAGTTTCTACCAATCATGCATTACTGTGTTCTTTCTCAGGATTTAGCGGCGACTTATTGGTCAGAATGTAATCTGCGGCTTCGTTTGTGGCAGGTCATAAGGGATGGTCTGTCTGCGAGAATCACAACTGGTCAACCACGAGCTTTCGCACTTCAGCTTCAACAAATGCTTCCATTCTCACCAAGGGCATACAGCTGCAGGGACGAGATGCTTCCAAGATCGTCTTCCTAGTTCCCAGCGTTACTACAGCCTTCCAGAGAATCCGTTCTCATGGGATGCAAGAATAATGGCGACTTCTGCTGGACCAACCCACCGCAGGGTCCTGAGGATGCTTTCACAAGAGCAAGGGACAGAGAAGACAGGAGACCTTGCCCCGAGAGCAGTGAAGGGCTTCGAAAAGCCAAATCGAATGTTCTTGCTGTTACCAGCATTTTGCGTGCGCGTGTAGTGTATGCGTGAGTGTGTGTGTGTGTGTGTGTGTGTGTGTGCGCGTGTGCGCGCGCGCGCACGTGTGTGTATGTGGGTATGAGTGTGTAGCAATTGTGTTACATCAATCCTGTGTTAATCCATCTGTTTCAGCATGTATGAAATGACATTCTAGTGGACACGTTTTTCTTTTTTTTTTTTTTTTTTTTTTTTTTTTTGCGTTATGGAATTAATTTGGACTTGTTGACAGCCCTGATATGACCCCCTGAGTTCGGCTAGGATGCAAATATGAAATCTTGTCTTTAATGTGAGAGAGAGAGAGAGAGAGAGAGAGAGAGAGAGAGAGAGAGAGAGATCCTCCAGTTTCCCATCCTTACATATTTTTCTACCAATTGTTCCACGACCCACCACCAACAACCTCTTTTCCCTCCCCCCCCCCCCCCCCCACCCCACCATCCCCCCTCTTACCCTCTTTAACCATTTTCTCTTCTTGCATTGAGTTTGGGTTTTTGCTTTGCTCGTGAATGATATGTAAGATGTCTAGAGGAGGAAGTGAATGTATGCTCAACACTGAACTGTTTTTCACTTGGCTCTGTTTTCTAACTGGTCGCATTCTCCTGATGAAGCCTGTGGGTGAAAGCTTGTGTTTTGATGCTAGAATTTATCCTTGTGTGGGAGAAAATGCAGAAGTTGTTTTTACCTTGCGTACACACACACACACACACACACACACACACACGCACAACACAGAGAGAGAGAGAGAGAGAGAGAGAGATGGGTACGGTTGTGTCGCTGCCCATCATCTGTACAGCTTGGCAAACAGTGCAGTATGAACAATATTGTGATGGATGACAATGCAGCAACGAACAGTCTTGTGATGGATGGTAGATGTGTAACTATGTTAAGACTTTGATCAATGGAAAGATGGACGAGTTGGGGTGGTATGCATGTACGTGTGCTTGCATGCGAGTGCTGGTTTGCATCTCGCTCTCTCTCTCTCTCTCTCTCTCTCTCTCTCTCTCTCTCTCTCTCTCTCTCCATATACAAATACATACACATGCCAATGTCTGTATTACTCTGTGTACAAATTGTTGGATAGTTCTGCTGCCGAATTTCTGCAAGGACCGATAATTAATACGCCATGGCGCACGTTTTTGGAGCAAACCAAAATGTTCTGGATCGGTTATATGGGAGCATACCAGCTTCAGAAGGCGATTGATAACTGTTCTCACAGGGAAACGGGTGGTACCAATCAGAACAACGGGGCTGAGCCGTTATCTTGAGGATCATGATTGCTTTTATTAGGATAATGTTGTTTTTATTAGGATAATGTTTTCCAAAAAGGACTACGTGCATACTGCATATTTTCCTAAGGAAAATATCGGTGTTATCCCTGCGGGTCACAAAGGTTTTCCCTTACTTTACAGCCCCCATTCCGCAGTTATTCAGCACGCATAGTGCTGTTTCAGATGATTGTCCATAGAACATGATCCAAATACATCATTGGCCACAACAATCAAGGGAACGTTGTGACAAGAGCATCAACTGGCGAATTCATACTTTCGCTTGTCTCCCTTGAAGATACCTCGGCACCGACGTCATTGTTGAAAGCACGGTCACACAGCTATATGTCTCCGTTTGCTCTGTGTTCTATGTTCTTGCCTCCGCTCGTTCGACCTTAGTAAATAACAACGACCAGCCTTCCCCCCCACCCTCCACCCCCACCCCCCTCCCTCTCTCTGCGTCATTATGTTCATCTACTGCAGAAGATGAAATCCATTTTGTCCTTACGTGTCCAGCTTAACAGTGATTTAAGAAAATAATTCCAAGAAAATATTACATGAATCCATGTATGTTCAGGTTGTACTTTTACATGAATTGCTGTCATTAACTAGATATTCAATCTAATACTTTGCATTGTACTGTTAAGTATGTATTTACACTGTGTGTGATTCTCGTTTGTAACTGTATTTTGATTGAGGCCCCATCAGAATTGGCCAGTGGCCTTCTGATTAAAGAATTCATTCATTCGTTCATTCTCGGAGGCAGTCAAAACGTGTTCCTTCCAATGCAAGAGACCAGTAATGTAATTTACTTAGAAATCAATAGAAAACAAAACGAAACTATACATCATAGCAGGCTGGACACTGCTTACTGGTCAGTGAGAATTTGCGTGCATGTGCGCATGCATGCGTGCTCGTGAGAAATATATCTTCTAAGTTTCATTATTTCTTTTTTTTTCTTTCTTTCTTTTTTTTTTTTTAATCCAATATGTATATATTCATTTGATTTATGTATTTTTTAGGTGCATGCGCGCGCACGTGTGTGTGTGTGTGTGTGTGTGTGTGTGTGTGTGTGTACACGCACGTACACGTGCACAAATGCACGCATGTCTTTACATTTGTGTCCTCTCTGTCTCTCTCTGTGTCTGTCTCTGTCTCTGTCTCTCTCTCTCTCTCTCTCTCTCTCTCTCTCTCTCTCCACAAAAAAGGCTGACTTCTCTCCATAGACGTACAGCAAAGCCACTCCATCCAGCTGTATTTCTAAACAACAGACGAAAAACTAAAAGCGCTGAACACACTTCCTCTGAATAGGCAATTGAATTCAACAAGGCATCATTAATGTTTACAATCTTGACAGAGACTGTGCCATGTTATATCAGTGCCCTTTTTACAAGATCGAACAGCTTTTCTGGCTCGACGAAATTCCTTCTTCCCTACTCACACATTGATATATACAAAACAAGCCTAGCTTACTCTGGACCGTATGTCTGGAATTCATTTCCACCGAATCTACAAAAAACGTGAATACTTCAATACTTTTCAAGGAATATTTGCATAAACATTTTATGTCTCAGTAAATTAATTATACGATTACAATGATTAGCGCCCATTTGCAAAGTCTTCCGTGAACCATACTTTGAATAAAATCGTCTAAACATGAAACTACTCTGTTAAAATCACTCGTCCCACACTCTCTCTCACCTACCTTTCCCTTCCCCCCCCCCCCCCCCCCCCCCCCCCCCCCCCCATTCCCCCCCCCCCCCACCCTCCTCTGACCCCCTCTGACCCCTCGTTTTCATACATGCTAATCTTGCACGTTGTAGTACATTTACATATGTTCCCCCAGCCCACCTCACTCCCTACCCCCACTCTCTCCTTCTTCTATTGTTATTCTCATTTTTCTTTCTATTTTTTTTGTTTGTTAATTATCATTTTTTTGTTTTGATTTCATTTCTCTTCTATTTTCATTTGATGTTCCTTTTGATTGCATGACCGTTTTGCTTGCTTGCTTTGCTTTCTTAAATTGATTTCACTGCATGTTGTAGTCCCTACTCAGGGCGAAGACTAGATGTAAAGAACCTAGTGTCAAGCAATGATGTAAAGATTCAGTTCACACGCTTTTTGACTCTCCTCATTTATCCTCTCACACGCGTGCATGTCCTTTCCCCTCTCCTCATGCCTTCCCTGTCTCATCCCTATCGCTCTTTCCCCCTCCAAGCACCCTCAAACAGCCTGTCCCAGTCACATTTCTGCTGACAATCGGACCAGAAATATAGAGAGACTGTGAATGCTTGAATATCGTGAACATGGATCTAAAAGTTATGAAAAAGGGAAGCAGAATGTCAGTTGGTGATTATTGTGCTGCCTGTATGTCGATGTGACCACATGCCCATGTGACCACAAGGTTGTGACCCTATGGCTCAACGACGTCACATCGTCATGAGGTCTCATTGGCAAGTCTACCATTCTTTGGTTAAAATACTGAAAATCATGGTCAGAACAACACATAGTCAAAATCGACACTTGGTCACAACGACACTTGGTTATGGCGACACTTTGTCACAACAACACTTGGTTACACAACACCACTTGGTTACAATGACACTTGGTCACAACGACACTTGGTCACAACGACACTTGGTCACAATGACACCTGGGCACTATGGCACTTGGTCACACCAAGACTTGGTTACAATGACACCTGGTCACAATTACACCTGGTCACTACGACACTCGGTCACAACGACACTTGGGTCATACCTGGTCACTACGACACTTGGTTCGCTACGACACTCGGTCACTACTACACTTGGTCACTACGACGCCCTGGTCACTACGACATTCGTTTACAACGACACTCGGTCACTACTACACTTGGTCACGACACTTGATCACTACGACGCCTTGTCACAACGATATGACCCAATTGCAGAAACGGGGATAAAATGTGTAAACAGGGTATGCATGTTATGGGCATGGGTTTAAATAGTTACAAGATCCTCAAAATTGTAAGAAAGAATAATGTCGACGGAAGACCGAAAAAAAAAAAAGTTTGAAACTGATGCAATCCTGAACAGCAAGCCACCAAGTAGTTTTTGGGCTGATTTAGCAACTGTGGAACCTGACTTTTACGGAAACGTGCAGCGAAACGAGGAAAATGCACTCTGAAAATATTGTAGCAAGAGAAAGGAAACAAAATGTTGAACTCTTCGTGTGTTTTGCGTGTTTTGTGACCCTTACGATGGGCACCTTCTTTATCTTCACAAGGTAAATGTTGCATTTGCAGCAAATGTATCCACCTGAATTGATTAAATAGGCACGTTTCCCCCGCCCCCCACTTCCGCCTCATCTCCACTCCCTTCTCCCTACCCACCCTTAAGCTGAAATCAACACAGCAAATCTTCGCAAACCCCCTAAGCATACGACAGAGTCGTCAGCATAATGATGTTGGTCGTGAACAGGAGAAGAGAAGAAAAGAAGTTCACACTGGGTTTGTAGTTTGCATATTTGAGATTTCTTCCAGACTTGCTCATGGCCTACCCAATAATACTAACAAACACACAGGCGTTAAAACACATGTCAGCTGAGGTAAGACTGCATCTCCCAGGGACCCCCAGTTATACTGTAGTGTGTGCGCTAGTGGGTGTGCATCGATGGGGCGATGCAGGTATGTAAAGTGGAGAGTGCATACATGTGTGTGGGGGGTGGGGGGTGTTGTCCTAGTTATTGTTCTTGTTACTAAGTCGTCTTCTAAACATTAATTTCCCACAAATAATCAAAGGTGTGTGTGCTCGCGCGCGCACGCATGCACACAGACACACACACACACACACACACACACACACACACACACACATGTACACACACACACACACACATGCATACATGTGCACATACACTCCCACTTTAGTGCACACTGACACACATGCACGGCCAATGTTAGCTACCCAAGGTCTGACCAGCGCATTGGGCTAATGCGTACGTCAGACATCTGCTAAGTTCTAGCCATGAGACCCTCTTCCTAAATTCTGTCATCATAGTCATTAATTCATTTCATTGATTCATTTATCCATCAGCTTTAAATTATGTGCAGTGTCTCAAAACTTAGCGGATGTGGTGTTGCATACATGGACTTGTCCGCATGCAGTGACACCTCCCTTATCAAACTGGAAACTGGGGCTTCTTGATTTTTTTTTTTTTTTTATTCAGCTATTGCACAGTCTATCAGCCCAACCAACTTCTGTACATGCCACCACCCCCTCTCCCCCACTAATCTCCCCTCTATCCATACCACTGCTTTTCGTCTCCCATCTTGCTTCCTCTGATAGTATGTGCCAGTCAAGACACACAGGGAGTCTATCTTTCTGACCATTTAACACAACCACACAAGAAAAAATTCAGTTCAGGTGCAACTTATATTGATAGTTCAGGTGCAACATATATCCAGAAAACAAAAAACTGCTGAAATGTTTGAAAAACTATTACAGTATGAACTCAATGTGATCAGATGTGGTAATTATATTATTCTGCCAGACAAAACAGACTTCAAACAAATTACAAGACATTATTGGTCTTTTTCAGGCAAGATAAACAACATTCAGGACAATGAAAATGAAGAATGAGTAAAAAACTTCTATCTTCTCAAATTGGATGCAAAATGGGACATTGAATTGAAATTTTCAATTTCATCCAGACTGAAAAGATAAGTGACTGTGTGTTTGTCCTCTGGTTCCATGTTTTGAATGATATTTGTCCTGCCAGAAGGAGTTCAATAGGTTGAAACATGTTGTGTCTGTTTTGTAATTTTATTCCTTTGTTCGGTGACTCATGAATTCTAGTTTTGTTTCGTTTCTTGTTTGTCTTTGTTAGAATTTACATGATGAATTATTTACTGTTTTATTGACACCTCAGTTTTGCAAAAAAGAATATTAACCGTTTTGTCCATCTCTTTATCAGTTACATTAGTAGACTCAATCTCAGTGATTGGTTTGATAAACTTTTTTTTTTTCCTCTCTCTCTCTTTCAGTATCAGAAACATCGTTATGTGACGACAATACGGCACTAGGAAAAAGTACCACTGAAGGCAGTAAGTTTTTTTGTCTTCTCCTTATTTTATTTCAATGTTGTTACACTGTTTATTGCATGGGATACTAGAAAATGTAATGCCTAATTTGTTTTGCTCTTATTGTAAATAGTGGTAATGATAGATAATTCAGTTTCTTGCTAAAATAATAATACAGAAGCATTTTTGGAATTGCTGTGAATTTTAAAATATACAAGTTTTATTGAGCACTTAAGCTTAATGTTAAATGCAAAGTCAGTTTTGTTCTCTCACTCTTTTCATCTGAATTTTTTTTTTTTAAACTGGTCTTTGTGGTATCCTTTACAGTTCCAGGACAGACTTAGATTTAAAAACAGAAACAAGATTATATTATGAAAGCTTTATGTGAATGCATGAGTAATGTTTGAATTTTCTTTGGTTTTATTTTGTCTTTTATACGTTCAACTAGATTTGCAGGTTACAAGTTATGATGGAAGCCAGATTTTGGTTTCTTTCATCGTGATTCAGACCAGAGACTGGTGGAAGAAAGCCCACTGCCTGAAGAATCATTTTGTAGACTGTGGTCATCGTATTCATGATAATGTTCAGGTCCTACAACATGTGTTGTTTTGAGGACTGAAAAAAGATTAGAAATCTGCCAGTTGACATCTGAATACCATGAGCACCCTTCTTTTGCTGTTTCATGTGAAAACAATTTATTATCTTGACATGTCACTCTTCATCTCACATTTGACATTACATACACATACATACAGATGCATGCACACATACATGGACACATTTTCACACACATACACACATTCTCTCTCTCTGTTTCTCAAAAACGCTAAACATGCATGCATACACATGCCACACAAACATGCCAGAAAGGTGGGCCCTTGGTTTTTTATGCTTGACAAAGGTTTTACAAAATAAACCGAAAATTTGCAATATGCTTATTGGGTGTTGGTGGTTTTTGCTGTTCAGTGCCGGAAAGGTACACACATACAAGCATACATGCATGCACATACATGCAAAACACACACACACACACACACACACACACACACACACACACACACACACACACACACATGCAAAACATAAAATTAATCATTATGTGATAGTTTCAGTATTTTGGAAGAGCATGTGAATCTTGGGAATCTCCTCAAGGGAGTTGATAGAAAATTGTGACCGCAAACTGATAGAAAGGAGGCCAGATTCACCCCAGCTCTTGCTCTCAGGTGAAACTGATCCTGTTTTGGTGAATTTCAGCTCGGAAAACGATGCTGCAAAATAAAACGCTACATTGATCGTCAGGAAGCCAGCCGGTTCTACTGTGAAGGTGGCTGCTGTGGAGACAAGGATGATGAATACTGCTGTGCCTACATCAACAAAGAAGCGTAAGTTTTGACCTGTTGTCTTGAAATAAAGGGAAATGGGATGATGAATACTGCTGTTCTTAAACAAATAAAGAAGCGTAAATTTTGACCTCTTGTCTTGAAATAATGGGTATTACAAAGTTGATGTTTTATAGCTTGTCAATCATTCTTTTCTCTTTCACATGCCAAAGGAGAAGACCAGACATTGATGCACATGCCCCCAGTTTGAAGCATTACTAATATCACTGGAAGAAACACATCTTTTAATATTGTTCAGGTCAGGTTTACAACAACAACAGTTCAAGCACATGTCTCACATGTGCGCTATATTATGGCACATGTTTCACATACGTGCTACATTATGGCACATGTTTCACATGTGCGCTACATTATGGCACATGTCTCACATGTGCGCTACATTATGGCACATGTCTCACATGTGCGCTACATTATGGCACATTATTCACATACGCGCTACATTATGTCACATTCTCAAGTGTGCGCTACATTATGGCACATGTTTCACATGTGCGCTACATTATGGCACATGTTTCACATGTGCACTACATTATGGCACATGTTTCACATACGGGCTACATTATGGCACATGTTTTACATACGGGCTACATTATGGCACATGTTTCACATATGTTATGGCACATGTTTCACATATGAGCTACATTATGGCACACATGTTTCACATATATATGTGCTACATTATGGTTTACCACCGTTTTTGAAAAAAAATTAGATCTGCAAAATGCTTTGAATTACTGGGTAAGTCTAGCTTCTTTGTTTATATAATATCTGTTGTCTTCTTTCCCCCTTTCTCCCCTTCCACCTTGTGCCTTTTTATCGAGGTGGTTGGGTGTTGGTCTGATGTTCAGCTTGCCCTATGTGATGGATTCTCCATCTTTGGGGTGCTGGTGGTGTGGGCGTGGGCATCGTCCTGTTCTGTGTGTTCCGCCACGTCTGCAAGAAGATCAAGGACTACAAGGAACACAAGAACCTGATGACAGGTTAGGGAGATGGGTCTGTCCGGTGTGTATGGGTGTGTGCACCATCCCCAGGAGCCTGATGACAGGTTAGGGAGATGGGTCTGTCCGGTGTGTGTGGGTGTGTGCACCGTAGTAAGGTTCCTGCTCCTCCTGAAGTTCTGTGCAGTTTTCTGCTGTGTTTGTGTATGCAGACCTGGGAAACTCATACAATATTGATGTGTTTTCTACACTGATTTACTAGTAGTGTGATCAACACATTGGGTGAATGAAAAATGTGATTTAAAAAACACGCTGTTTGGTCAGACTGATTTTCAAATCTGCATAGATGTGTAGCCGGTTATTGATACTTGACTGTCAAGCTGTCTGTCTGCGTCAATGGAGGCAGCAATGATGGTGAGATTTTTATGGAGAACAACTTCTGTGTTATCTGACAGTGGAATTAATGAGAGAAAGAAAGAAAGAAAACAACAACAACAACCCATTGATTATTGAATGCATGGAGGAGTGTCTGCCTCTCATGGATCAGTTCTCAGAATGCCAGACGCACAGCGTGCTGACGTGATGTCAAGATGCCCACACAGATTTGTCTGAGGCAATCATGATGTTCAACACCACACTGCAAGACACTGAGGTTGAAATCAGAAATACTGAAATAGCCCGCACCTATGATACTCTCATTCCAAAGAATACACTCATTTTTCCTCAAATACATCAGATTCTTGGGAATAAGTTCTGCTGAGAGAAAAAAAAAAAGGTAATAGGGTCTGTGTATGAAGTGGTTTGGGTTTGTTGGTTTTGTTTTTTTTTCTTTATTTTCATCATAACCTTAACATGCATCACCCTTGTACATAAACATATTCATTTATTGCCTTTACACAGACAAGGTATAGGGATGTGCTTCTACATACACACTGACTTGGCCTGTTCTTTATTCTTGGTGCAGTCAGGTTGGTTGTGTGGTGGAGTGCTTGTCTTTCTACACCTGTCACATTGTTTTTCAAAGTCAGCTAATCCCATCAACGTCACTCCAAGGGCACTGAACATAAAGCAAGCTTTCGAAAAAAAAAGTTTCCTAAAAAATTAGTGCCTGTTTTTTGAGGAAGAGGCTTCCTGTATGGTCAGAAGTGTGTTTTATCTGCATATAAGCATATTGCTTTTCAGTTGACTCAACCATCGCTTTTGTTCACAGTACATGGTTTAGCGTTACTGTCGAGTGCTGTCTGGTCCAGTGATGTATTTGTGTGGAGCAGTGTACATGACCTTGGAATATATAAAAATGTCATTCTGTGCAGAGGCGTACAAGGTGGGGACTCTGGAGGAGCTGTTAGCGGACAAAGGGCAGCCTGTTGTGCCGCCCCCAGGCACCACCACACATCCCGCGGGTGACAGACGATTCTGAAGAGCCTTTTAGCACAAGAGGAATCTAGCTTCTCCCGCCCTCCTGGCCACCATCAGCCCAGCCAGAGTCTGCCCCTTCCTTGCTCTCTCTGGGAGCGTGGTGGACATCCTTGGGATGAAGAGAGAGAGCACTGGAGATAGGGTCATCTGTTTTTCTTGTGCTGATGTGGCCTTCTGTCCGACATCAACGAGAGAGAGAGAGAGACCATAAGGAGGGGTAGTAACAAAGAGAAGGAAAGGGGTGAGACAGTGGAAAAGAGGAAGAGACAGAAAGGAGAACAGGATGCAGGGAAGGAGGAGGGGGGGAGAACAGTAAGGAGAGGTGGAGTCAGAAGAGGGTGAGAAAGTTACAGGAGGAAGAGATGATAAGGAGAGGGGAGACAGAGGTGGGGGAGTCGTTAAGGAGAGGGAGAGACAGTAAGGAGAGCGGGAGACAGTGAAGGAAGGGGGGGGGTTAGACTGAAGAGGGGGAGACAATTAGGGAGAAGGGGGGACAGGAAAGAGGGAGAAAGACATCAATGAGATGGAAAAGACAGTAAGGAGAAGGGGGGGAGACAATAAGGAGATGGGGCGACGGTATATGGAGAGACAGTAGGGAGAGGGGATGGGTGGGGGGGTGGAAGGAGCCAGTAAAGAAAGGGGCGACATTAGTGAAATAGGGAGACAATCAGAAGAAGGGAAGACCTGAAGGAGAGTTAGGTGCTGCAAGGTGACGGGTGATGGATGTGGACCTGCTTCTCGGCCTCCTCCAAGCTGTGAGCTGGCTGATGAAAAGGGGTCGCCCGTATGTCTGCTTGGCATTGTTTGCTTGTAAGATGCATGTTGAAGCTGCGCAGTTCTTGCCTGTTCCTAGTTTAGAATGCACTTGTGTTTTGTTAGATAGTACGCTGCCATCCATGTGAGTTCAGTATGTTCCTGCCCTCAGTATTATCGCAGATTGTCGGTAAAACAGTTCATGATGATTGGTTACCTGTGTGAAACAAGGGAAAACCTCCACAGACCAGGTTGAGGAAAGAGTTTGCATGGTCACCACTTGGCCCACAGTAGGGCCAGTTCACAAAGTGTTTTGTTTTGTTGCTCCTGCTGGTGGGAGCCGAGAGAAATGGACTCTGCTTGGCTGTGTTGGCCGTATCAAGGCAAATGTAAAGAAGTGGTATCATTTCTGAATGTAATGTCACAGTCAGTATGTGTTCACTTTGGGATGGTAATTTCTCCATCGCCCACAAACTTTTGCAAGGGAGATGGAGGGGAAGGGGAGTGGGGGGGAATTAGGACAAGCCTGAACAGGGACTTTAAGTTTTTGTTTTACGTTATGCCTGACTCGGAGAGCATAGGTCATTGAATTTTGAACATTGTGATAGATTGTGGCTGTCGGCCTCAAGAGCTGTACAGATTTCCCATGTTTGATTCCCAACCATGGGGACAGACCCAAGGACTTTTTCAATGCAAATAGCTACCCTGGGTGCATGGAAGTTCTGTTTCAGTCATTTCTTTTTTTTTTTCTTCTACTACTCTCTCTGACCGCTTCTTTTTTTTTTTCTTTTCTTTTTCTTTCTTTCTCCAGTTTTTTTTTTTTTTAAACTTCCAGAATCTCAGTTGCTGATGTTTCCTTTCTCTCTGGTCATAGTATATAACATAGTACGTTTTTTTGCTGTGATTTGTTGACCAAGTTGTGAAACATTCAAAGTATAATGCCTGCAAGTGGAGTCTAAACAAGAAAACGATTGTTGAGGCACTGAAGTTCTGAAGAAGACCAACAGATCCAGGCTTGTTGCTTCAATGTCTTGAGTTCATCTGGTAGCGCAGTACTTCAACATTTGGCGTGTTTTTTTTGTGTGTTGACCACCACCTGCTGCCATTATATCTGGAAATTTACTTTATTCAAACAGAATGCTACCATCTGTTCTGTTTATGTTGAGTAAAAAAAAAAATTACCTTTCATTTGTATTGGATCTCCACCTTGGCTTAAGGCTTTGTCAGGCCAGTTGACATAGGCTAGAACACCAAGGCTACATGAAAATGTTGTTATGCTCTGCATAGTTATGTGGGAATTGTCTTCAGTTGTGACAAGCTCCTAACATAACATTATCAGTCTCCAAAATCCCCTGAAGTTGGAGTGTGGCCCATGTGGCGGGGGTAATCAAACATGGTCACATAGGTAATGTTCTCATCCCAGATGCATTTGTACCATAATGTTCAAGTACTTAAGCCGTTTGGATGATCCCAGGTGTGTTTTTAGCCGGGGTACGATGACAATGACATTTGTATTGGATCTTCAAACAAAGGAGTAAACATGTTCTTTTATTTTGGATATTTATGAGCCTTTGTTGGTAACTTCTTGACATTGTTCATTTTTGGTAACTTATTCCTTTACATTCTTCTCCTTCATTTTCACATCTTCACAGCCCCCTTGGATAGTTCACTGGATTGTGGTGTTTCACCCATGGCATAGCAAACGCCACAGAATTATAGGTGATGTTCTGCATTAAGTATTGTGGGAGGACTGTCACACAACTGCTTAAGACCAGGCTCACTCAAGAATTCTCATCCAGCAGATGAAAGTTGACGCTGAGCAGGATTAGGCAAATGGTTCTGTTCAAAATACAAAATCCAGTGGTCCCAGCTGTTACCAGTGAAATATTCAAAAATTAATGTTTTTAAAGTCGCCTTTTATTTTTTTCCGTTTCATTTCTTCGCCCACCCCTCCATCCCCTCCCTTCTATCTTCTCTCAACCCATCCCCTTACTTCTGTGTATTTGTTTGTTTGTTGTCCAGTCTGAAGGAGACCAGTGGGTCCAGGCTTGATTTTTCAGTGTCTGCTGTCTTCATCTGGTGGGTCAGTACTTCAACGTTTTTCTTCTAGGTTGTGAGACTGAACACACCATCCAGACTGGACAAGTCCATTCTGTAGTGTCCGCTTACACATGTGGCTTTTTTTCAGTGACATTACGATTTTTTAGATACTTTTGTTCTGAAATCAGTCAGGATGGGCCTTGTCATATCCGCTTAAGGATGTTCATATTGTCTTCACTCTTGTTTCTTTGTCAGTATGGAACTTTTCGCCAGCCCTGAAATGATCCTCTGTGTAATGAAAACACACTAAAACTGGTAACCTCCCCAACTGTCAGGGTTGGGCATTGTTTTTGTCTGACTTGGAGGGAAAGGAGGGGAGGGGATGGACAGGCAGATAAAGTTTTTACCTGCCCTCTTGCAAAACAACCTTCCATCAGTCAGTGATTATTTGACATTTTGAAAAGTACTGACAAATGAAGAGAACAGGAAAAAGCAATGTATCATTGTACGCATCTCATCAGTGAAAGTAAACAACCTGCGTGCTCCATTCTGATTGGCCGGCACTTTCTGACTCGGCCAATGACTTGGCACGATACAGAATGATGTTGATGTCATAAACAGCAACTTCTGATGGCCATTTCACCAATTGAAATCACTGGCTGTCGCATTGATATTCAATATCAGCAAAGTTGCATTGAAATTCTGTTCCTCCGCAGCAGATGATGGGAAATGATTGCTCTTGCCTTGTGAGCAGGTCAAAGCATTCACCATACGCTGGACACAGGTGATTGCCTTTCCTGGCCAGTAGGCCAGATGTTACTGACCTACCATACCTGTGTATGAGATGCAGAATCTTACCTTCAAGTCGCAGCCCATGCTCCCTACTAATAGCTGGCACTCACAGCATAGACCACATGCGGCCAAGAGCTTATCCAGAAGCCTGAGTTCATGTGCCATGTTCAGTTATCTCGCAGCGCCCTCTTTTCACAATCAGGGGCAACAACCACCAAAACAGCTGAAACTCTAAACAACTATCAACACTCCCCAATTCCTTTGTTCCTACCTAATCATTTTGTCTGTTTCAGTACATGCTTCGTGTATGTTGTTGACAACTCATATTGTTCCGAGTTGCTTGTTTTTGATGCCAGTGTAACCGTCCAGTTTTCTACTCTGGATGGTTCTGTTATATGCAACCGGTTATGTTTTCTTCAGTCTGTCCTTTACAGTGACTATGCAGTTGCTGTGATCTTTGTCTCTATTGTCCCTTTTTTCTTCCCTGCAGGTGAAGAGTCTGTTCTATTTGTCCTCATTATCCCTTTCCTCTTGTCTTGCAAACAAAGAGTCTGTTCTCTTTATCTTCATTATCCCTTTTCTCTTGCCTTGCAAGCAAAGAGTCTGTTGTCTTTGTCTTCATTGTCCCATTTCTCTTGCCGTGCAAACGAAGAGTCTGTTGTCTTTGTCTTCATTGTTCCATTTCTCTTCCTTGCTAGCAGAGAGTCTGTTCGCTTTGTCTTCATTGTCCCTTTTCTCTTCCTTGCAAGCAGAGAGTCTATTCTCTGTCTTCATTGTCCCATTTCTCTTCCTTGCAAGCAGAGAGTCTATTCTCTGGCTTCATTGTCTCATTTTCTCTCCTTGCAAGCAGAGAGTCTATTCTCTGGCTTCATTGTCCCATTTCTCTTCCTTGCTAGCAGAGAGTCTGTTCTCTTGTTAGTTTCAAAGTGAATGACTTCAGGCAGAAACGGAGTTTCAAACAACTTAAAAGAAAAATTAAAGAAAATTCCGCCAAACGAACGAAAGAGACAAACAATTATGAGATAAAACAGTGATGTGTTTTGACTTATTTGGTATTCTTCAGGCAAGACAAACAATGTTCAAGACAATGAAAATGAAGAACGAACTGCATCTGTTTTGTGCCCAATTTTAGATCAGTGATTGTACGTTCTTTGTTTCATTCACTTGAACGTTTGTTGTCTTGCCTGACGAAGTCCAAATAGGTTGAAACACGTCACGTTTTGTCTTTGAATTTGTTTGTTTCTTTCGCTTGTCGGAACAGTAGTTTTTCTTTTAAGGTTATTCCTTTGTCTTTATTACCCCATTTCTCTTGCAAGTGAAGAGTCTGTTCTTTGTCTTCATTTTTTTGTTTTTCTTTCTTTCTCATCAGTTGCAAGTTGAAGAGTTTATTACCTTTCTCTACTGAGCCTTCTCTTACCTTACCTTGAAGAGTCTGTTTTCTTCCTTCATACCTTACCTTGAAGAGTCTGTTTTTTTTCCTTCATACCTTACCTTGAAGAGTCTGTTTTCTTCCCTTGCACCTTACTGTGAAGAGTCTGTTTTCTTCCTTTGTGCCTTACCTTGAAGAGTGTGTTTTCTTCCTTCATACCTTACCTTGAAGAGTCTGTTTTCTTCCTTCATACCTTACCTTGAAGAGTCTTCTTCCTTCATACCTTACCTTGAAGAGTCTGTTTTCTTTCCTTCATACCTTACCTTGAAGAGGCTGTTTTCTTCGCTTTGCACCTTACTGTGAAGAGTCTGTTTTCTTTCTTCGTACCTTACCTTGAAGAGTCTGTTTTCTTCTGGCCTTACCTTGAAGAGTCTGTTTTCTTCCTTCATACCTTACCTTGAAGACTCTGTTTTCTTCCTTCGTCCTTACCCTTGAAGAGTCTGTTTTCTTCCTTCATACCTTACCTTGAAGAGTGTCTTTCCTTCCTTCGTACCCGTGCCTTGAAGAGTCTGTTTTCTTCCTTCATACCTTACCTTGAAGAGTGTCTTTCCTTCCTTCGTACCTTACCTTGAAGAGTCTGTTTTTCTTCCTTCGTACCTTGCCTTGAAGAGTCTGTTTTTCTTCTTTTGTACCTTACCTGAAAGAGTCTGTTTTCTTCCTTCGTACCTTACCTTGAAGTCTCTGTTTTCTTCCTTCGTACCTTACCTTGAAGAGTCTGTTTTCTTCCTTCGTACTTTACCTTGAAGAGTCTGTTTTCTTCCTTCGTACCTTGCCTTGAAGAGTCTGTTTTCTTCCTTCGTACCTTGCCTTGAAGAGTCTGTTTTCTTCCTTCGTACCTTGCCTTGAAGAGTCTGTTTTTCTTTCCTTCGTACCTTACCTTGAAGAGTCTGTTTTCTTCCTTCATACCTTACTTCAAGAGTCTGTTCCTTCCTTTGTAGTCTCTTTTTCTTCTCTCACAAGTGAAGAGTCTGTTTTTTTTTTTTTTTCTTTTCCCTTTGTCTTCCTTTGCAAATGAAGTCTGCTATCTGTGTCTTTGTTATCCATTTCTTGTTCATTGTGAATGGAGAGTCCATTCTGTTTGTCTGACAGTGCCTTTTCCTTCCTTTGCCAGTGAAGAGTCCTATTTTTGCTTGTATAACAAGTCCCCTTTCCTTCCTTTACAAGAGGAGAGTCTACTCTGTTTGTCTTAATTGTCCCTGTTTTCTTCCTTTGTTAGTGAAGAGACTGTTTGTCTTAATTGTCCTTTTTTCTTCCTTTGTTAGTGAAGAGACTTTGTCTTAATTGTAGACTTTGTCTTAATTGTCCTTTTTTCTTCCTTTGCCAGGAAAGAGTGTTCGGTTTGTCTAAATTGTCCCATTTTCTTCCTTTGCCAGTGAAGAAACTATTCTGTTTGTCTTAATTGTCCCTTTTTTTCTTCCTTGCAAGTGAATAGTCATTGCTTTTGTCTTAATTGTCCATTTTCTTCCTTGGTCAGTACAGAGTGTTCTGTGTTTGTTTTAATTGGTCCCTTTTTCTTCCTTGGCCCATACAGAGTATTCTGTTTGTCTTAATCGTCCGTTTTTTTCTTCCTTGGTCAGTACAGAGTGTTCTGTTTTTGTCTTAATCGTCCGTTTTTTTCTTCCTGGGCCTGTACAGAGTTATTCTGTTTGTCTTAATTGTCCATTTTTCTTCCTTGGCCAGTGAATATTATTCTGTTTTGTCTTAATTGTCTCTGTTTGTTTCTCCCCTTTGCTAGTAAGGAGTGTTCTGTTTGTCTCAATTTTCTGTGTTTCATCCTTTGCCAGTAAAGAATATTCGGTTTTTGTTTAATTGTCCCTGTTTCCTTCCTTTGCCAGTGAAGAGTCTTTTCTGTCTTAATTGTTCCCTTTTTCTTCCTTTGCCATAGAGAGTATTCTGTTTTGTCTTAATTGTCCCCGTTTCATCCTTTGCCAGTAGAGAGTATTCTGTTTTGTCTTAATTGTCCCCGTTTCATCCTTTGCCAGTGAAGAGCTTATTCTGTCTTTAATTGTTCCTTTTTTCTTCCTTTGCCAGTAGAGAGTATTCTGTTTGTCTTAATTATCCCTTTTTTCTTCCTTGGCTAGTAAGAGTATTCTGTTTTGTCTTAATTGCCTGTGGTTCCATCCTTTTTGCCAGTAAAGAGTCTTCTGTTTTGTCTTAGTTGTTCCTGTTTCTTCCTTTGCCAGTGGAAAGTCTATTCTGTCTTAATTTTCCCTTTTTTCTTCCTTGGCCAGTGAAGAGTCTATTATTTCCCTTTTTCTTCTTTCCTTGGCCAGTGAAGAGTCTATTCCGTCTAATTTCCCTGTTTCTTCCTTCGCCAGTGAAGAGTCTATTCTGATTGTCTTAGTTGTCCCTGTTCATCTTAATTGGTCGTTCTCCTTCCTTTGGCGTGTGAAGAGTCTATGAATCACCCTGCTGCCCCAGCTTGTGGATTATCATCTCATCAGTGGCCTATTGTTTTAGGTTAACTTTGTTTTCAGAATTTACGGCAGCTGACTATTTTTTTATATCAGGTTTTATATATCTCTCTAATCTCTTTGGAGCATTTTTTAAATCCCAAATTTGAACAAAGATCTGTTTTGGATGCTTTTTTCTTTTCTTTGTTTTGATTTATGACCACATATTTTCTGATGTATAGCATTTTAATGAGGGGTTTGTGTTCTGTGGGGAAATTGTTGCTTCAGTGGGTTTTTTTAACTCTTATTTTATAATTCAGTGTGAGTGCAGTTTTTTTTTTTTTTCAAAATATGTTTGTTCTAAGGTTTCTGTAACAGTTTTTGAGGATTCTGAATGGTCTTAAATGAAAAGTAATTTTACATTATGCAGGAAATGACTAGTTGACATTAAGATTGATGTGTACTAATATGTGAATATTTATGTGCATGCTTTTGTATATCTGTACATCACATGTATAGTATATGTATGTGAGTGGTTGTAATGAAAACTGCATGTATACTAATGTGCCATAGGCAGATCAGTGAGAACCCTCGATTCTTAATCTGAGGGATGCATGTTCAAGACTCAACAAACACCCGGTGAAAGAATGTGAAGCTGGATTTTTTTCCGGTTTGTCAGGTCAAACCTGCAGACCTGGGAGCAGCTGACAACCCTTTGTGTGTCAAAGCATAAGTAGCTATCTATCTATCTATACCAATCTATATATATATATATGTATACACATAAGTGTAAATTCAAGATAAAAATTCCTTACACCTTGGCGCTGAATGGATTATGGGAAAAGGGAAAAGCTGGGTGAGCATCAGGATGCAGACACAGACTGACAAGCAATCTCTGATCTTCCACTGAAATGCTGTGACGAACATCCATGTCGCAGGAACATTATCTTTTATGTGGCTGTTTTGGCACTCATATGACATTTTTGGCTGTGATCAAATAACAACATCAACATGATGAAATTGCAGCTACAATGACAACATCAATATGATTAAAATTGCAGCAAAGACATCAACATTAACATGATAAAAAGACAACTACAACAACATCAACATCAACATGATAAAATTACAACTACAAACAACAACATCAATATCAACATGATACAATTACAACTACAATGACAACGACAACAACATCACATGATAAAATTACAACTACAACGACGACATAACATCAACATGTTAAATTACAAGTGCAATGACAACATCAACATCAACAAGAACAAAAGAAACCTGTACATTTGAAATGTGTGTATGCATGATGTTAGAACTGTATGCAAGACATTGTTCCGCCAGTTATTATCAATGACAATGAATAGTGGTATGCTGCACACAATTTTTACTGATAAACTGTGCCTGCCTCGTTCTGTTATTTACTTCAAAACTTGTTTTGCTGACACAACAGCATCTTTGGTGGGGATTGGAGGGGAAGAAGGGGAAACAGTGTGCCTTGAATTGTTGAGGTTTTGAATTCAGGTAAGCTGGGCAGATTTTATGCACATGGAGCTGAAGAGTTTTTTTAATGTTTGATATTTTCCTAACCTTGAATTATCCTTTTTGTTGTGTTTTTATATTGTACTTCAAATGAAGTCATTTGATAAGAACTTCATTTTTTATCGTTCTGTTGTATTGTTATATTGTACTTCACATGTATCCTGTGGTAGATGCTTCATTTGAAGTCGTTTTTTTTTAAAGATGTGGTGCGTCTTACTGGTTCCAATTCTCCTTGTTTCTTTAACCCAGCCTTTCTCTCTTCTCTATGTCTCTCATCTCTCTTTCTTTCTCTCTCTCACACACACACACAGACACACACACACACACACACTCACACACGCACACATTCTCCTTCTTCTACACACACACACACACACACACACAAACACACACACACACACACCCACACACACACACACAAACACATTCTCCTTCTTCTACAACACACACCACACACACTCACACTCACACACACACAATCTTTTGGTTTATGATCGTTGTGCATTTCATGACAGATTATTCGCTCATACCTTTCCTTCCCCTCCCCTAATACACTTCGCCACTCTTGCTCTCTCCCCTCCCTTTTGTTTCTCTACAACCTAGCCCTTCTCCCTTCTGTCTCTTTTTCTCTGTCTCTTCACACACACAACACACCACACACACACACACACACACACACACACACAGACACACACACACACACACACACACACACACACATACACACACACACACACACACACACACACACACACACACACATACACACAGATACTCGCACACACATGCACACACACACACACGTGTTTTTGGTTTACAAGATCTAGCTCATTTCTTACTGTTTCCCTGTCCACCCTCTCACCTGTCCCTCTCTGTCCTCCTCTGCTCCGTTTCTAAACTGTCCCCACTATTCCACTTCTCTTTCACACACACTATCATTTTACGTGCTGACTGTGATCGGGTGAATATTTTTTGGTGCAGTTTATTTTTTGACGTTTGCCGTTTTTTTTTTTACACTAATCATGTTTGTTGAAAACGTACTTATCTGTTTCATATTTGTATTTCAATCAGCATTACTTTGAACCTTCTTTGTGTTTTCAGTATTCTGACTTTCTGAACATGAATAGTTTTTTAACCAAATCATGTTCAGTTTGTTTTTTCTTACTGAACAGTCCCACGTTTGATTATGTCTGCCAAGAAGGTTTTTCTGTCAGCAAGACTATGCAAAAATGGCTGAATCCATGTTGAGGAAAACTTGGTAGAAGGGTGGCACAAGTCAAAGGACAAAAGCCATGGCCAGGTCAAAGGACAAAGCCATGGCCAGGTCAGAGGACAAAGCCATGGCCAGATCAGAGGGTGAATCCAACAGGCTTGTTGTCAGATTGAGAAGAAAGTGTTGGATCACTTTCAACAAAACTGAGTGGGGAAACGGAAGGTAACCTAAGGAAAAACGTATTATATCATGCTGTGGATCTAGACTTGGGGGCCGGAATTGCTCAGTGGTAGAGCACGGACTCGTAAATCTTGGTGATCCTGGCATTTTTGGGTTTGAATCTCCACCGGGCCGTTTCAGTACAGGAGGATCTTTCCCTCGAAGTTACCATAGGCCCTGACTCCATTCCCATACAGTCCTTTGAATGAGACTATAAACCAAGGTTCCGTGTGTGATTGCATGCACAACATCTTGCACACACGTAAAAACCCTTCACCAACGTTCGGAAAAGAAGGCCAGTTTGGCTGTTGGTATGAATGGCACATTACACATAGCATGCTGCGTGAGAAATGGAAAGAATGAAGGAAGTAAGGAAATTGAGTAGACGATATGAATGATATTGACCAGATGACACGGGAAATGACTGAATTGAAAATGCCAGTTGGCAGCTCTTCAGTTGGCACTACCAAGGTAGGCAGCCTGTTGTGTAAACGAGTGTAGATTGTAAGCGCTTAGAGCTTGGTCTCTAGCTGAGGATAGGTGCTATATAAGTATTTAGAATAATCATAAAGGATGGGTGGATTCTGTTTGACCTTTGTGGATTTCTGAGCTCCCCCACCCCACCCCCACCCCCAACCCAAGTGCACTTCTGGTTTATGATGTGTCTTGTCTGGCCATGCCTTTTAATCTGAAAACCAAAAGTCTGTTTAACAGAGAGTTTATTGTCAAAATCAGATGAGCATTTGCCTGTTGAACTGATTACCTGTGATTGTGAACCACTTGTGGGATCAGATTTCTTTTACTGTTTTGAAAAACCTGTCCACCCAGCAGTGAATGGGTACTTGATTCGGGTCAGGGAAGGATAAAGCAGTGGAAGGCAGGGGATGGGCTGCACCTTCCATCTTGCCAGACACAGTGAAGGTCTAAAAACAGTTTACTGTCCCTACAGCCGTTTGGCCATGGGACCTTGACCTTTCTTTAAATGTCCGTTTGGGCCATGGGACCTTGACTTTTCTTTAAATGCTGTATGTATATGAATGATTATGTGCTATGCAGTTCTTTTTTGTACAAAGCTCATTGCTTGATATGGAAACATGCTGTTTGTGGCAATAAACTTTTTCATGTTGAAAAATGTGTACATTGATTCTTTTTTTTTTTTTTGCATTGTTCTCAAAGTACATTTTACATGCCTGTACATTGGTTGTTAGCTTGATGTAGTGCGAGTAACATAACTACATCTACTTATCTGTCTATCTATCTCTATATGTCAGATAGTATATATTTCTTATTATATCCTGATAAATTGGATTCATTTTGAAAGCTTTTATGGTACTTCTGTCAGTTCAAAAATGCTTAAATGTATGTGTGAAAACTTTAAAAAGAATTCTTCAAACTCTTCTGTGATCAGTAGTGTGTGTGTGTGTGGTGTGTGTGTGCGCTGGTGTGCGTGTGTGTGTGCGTGCGTGCGTGCGTGTGTGTATAGGCATACAATCTGAATAATGAATGATCACACTCTCAGAACAAAGGACAATTATGCTACCTGCTATTGTCATGTATAATTTTGTGTGTGCGATTTGTGTGGGTGTGCAAGCATGTGATGTGTGTTGTGCTTGCGATTGTGTGTGTGTGTGTGTGTGTGTGTGTGTGTGTGTGTGTGTGTGTGTGTGTGTGTGAGAGAGAGAGAGAGAGAGAGAGAGAGAGAATCAGATCTGGAACAAAGAGTTTTCCAAAAAGCAGGAGAAGAGTTAAAGAGCAAGACAGAAAAACAACCCCTCAGACTCGATAAGATACTAGTTCCGTTATATTTTAATGAATGGTCAGTTTTTCAGATTGCATTGAAACATAGTTACTCTCTTTTACTACTGTGGTTCATGGATACAGCCTTGTTGATTTTTCAGTATATGAAACCACTGATGATCTTTCTCCTTGTATTTGGAGACTTCAGTGCATTTTGGGGTCTCCACTTCTGCATGATTACTGTGTCCTGGAAAAAATGAAGTAGATATTGAAGAGTTCAGCAACAGGTGTTCACACAGCAATATTACATAGTAGCTTTTTCTTGTTGCCTAGTGGATGTGTCAGGACGGTTGCAATTTAAACACTGTCCCCTTTTTATGGGAATTCTGTGCCAGTGATTTTCTCTTTTCTGTTATTTCTTTCTCTCTATCATTTTTTCAAACTTTGTTTTTCTTTTTTCTCTATGTTTTTTCTGTGTATGCAGGCTGATACTCCTGCAGACACCCCCATGTATAGACAGGCAAGGATTAATCCCATCTACCCAATAAAGGGAGAAGATTTTTGTGTGTGTATGGTCATTTATTTTTATCCCGCCATTAAATTAAAGGTAGTCATAGTCCAATGTCAGGGGAAAAACTTCCAAACTTTCTTTAATGTCCATTCACTGCTTTTCTGCTTTTGTTGCCAACTCAGCACCTGTCTCTGTTGTAGCAAAATCGTTACCACTTTATTCTTGTTACAGTTTAGAACATGGCAGCCTATTTTTTGGTTGTAATCTGGTTCATAATACATCTGTGATTGAAATCATTGCCCATACAAGCATATGAACACTTGTAAATACACTCACGAAAACTCCACAATCAATTTGATACTGAGGTAGAGACTGACACTCTTTGAACTGTTAAATACTTGTACATGTATGCATAAATTGTTCACATAACTGATACACAAGATAATTAACATGCAAGGCGCGTACATAAGAATGGCATTTCACTCTGAGGGAAGGACACACACACTTTTTTGCAATGTGAACAATAATGGACGACAAATACCAATGTATTGTGCTTTTGCATAAATCTGTACTGATGTCCTGAACTGGGGGGGGGGGGGGGGGTCCTTGGATAGGGTCTTTCAGGTTTCTATATGCAAGCGAAAAAAAAACGTGGACTATCAGATTTCGTGCTGTCTCTGCCCTACTGGTCCCCTGGCAGCATAATAACCCTTTACTCTTGTGTATAGTATTAGTAATAAACAATGGCACCACATTTTACATGCAAATATAAACGCTCGTAAATGCATGTGTGCCAGTTTTGCAGATTTCCCTTTCACGTTTAGGGAGGTACTATTGAAAATTCTCATTGAATACTTCAAAGGGTTTTTCTCGTCCACTCAGCCCGTATCGACTTTGTTTTTTTTCCCTCCATATTGTGATGATCTGCAAGCTCTGGCATGCTCTCTCAGCACCTGCATTCCATGCCCGCCCCCCCTAATGACCCCCCCCGGCCCCCCCACCCCCCCCCCCCCCCCCCCCCCCCCCCCCCAAGCTCCCTTTCAGTTTCCCCCCCCCCTTTCAACCACCCCCCTAGGTGCAGTTTCTCAGTTCTTTTTTCAACCACTAGTGCATAGACCCTGTTCCCCACCACCCTGTCCCCACTGTTGTGCAGTATATTTTTTTGGTCTCCTCTCTTCATCGGTTCAAGGCAAAATGACATGTTATTTTACTTGTGCTCACGTTGGGGCATAGGAAGATTAACAGATTTAGCAGTACAATTACAACGCAGCATCAGTAAACAAGAGCAGTGGTCAGAATAATCAAAAACCGCTTGGAAAAAACTGTCCAACATTACATCAGTTAACAAGAGTAGCAATCAAAACTTTTGTCTATGTTAAATCTTAAAATGGAAAAAAAAGGAGAAAAGAAAGAAAAATAGGGAACTCCGCCAATAACAAATGGTGGTAGACCCAACCATGACCCACAATAAAGAATCAACATAAAAACCATAAACCACAATAACCTATATTCAAAGTGGTAATCAAATGAACACCCACATTAAGTAAAAAACACCTTTCCTTCATCGATAACTAGAGTGGTATCAAACAACCACGTAGGTAAAACCAATCTAAACAAACATTGATAACAAGCATCGGTGGAGACCACAACAATAGATAAACACTATACATCTACATCACAGCACAACAGACCACTCAATCTAAAAAATACATCTAGTAAGAATGGGTGTCAAAAAACCACTTCACAAATTGTGACAAACCAACATGAACATAGGCCTCAATACCATGGTAGAGGAACCATCCCGCAATAGATAATCCACAAAAGAACATACATCAGTCAACAGAAGTGGTATCAAATCAAACCACTCCCAATAGATAAACCAGTTATAAACTACCTTAACAAGCAGAGTGGTTTTTGAAGCAAAGCAACACAAGAAAAATTATGATCACAAAGAGATGGGAAAATAAACAAAATGAAACACGACAGAACACAATGTATACAAACAAACACCCATAGCAAGAGTCGTGTTAAAAACACCATGATCATAGAAACAAACATCATACGTTCAATAGGCAAACACAACAGCAATAACAGACTTGGCAATAAAACAACACTCCACAGAACAACATACCAAACATTACATCATCACAGGACTGAAAACAGGATAAATCCAACACAGTACAAAAAGCAAAGAGAAACCAGGGAGTGTTCCACTAAAACATTTTATCTCTGTCACCTTACCAGATTGTGCAGATGGACGACAACGAAGGAAGACTTACATTTTTATGATGAATTGAGGCCGCAGCTTCCCTTTCCAAATGCTGCAATGAAGACGACAACACAACACTTTAGCTTCAGCGCTATGAATGCGCTGTATTATGACAAAAGTGTAAAGATCTGAGTGAAGGCAAACACAGATGCCTATGATGATAATAATATGAACGCACGCAAAATGCTGTGGACTAAGACAGACTTCTTTGTCTTCCCACTGAGAGCGCACGCACATCACTTTTTCATATCAGATCTTGCACGCGTATTTAAGACACGTACAAGTATAGACATGTCAAATCGAATCATTCCACTCCTTGATGCACCACATGCTTACATGTTCGCACACTAAAACGCTTACGTGCATGCACATACACACACAACACAACACACACACAACCACACACCACACCACACACACACACACACAACACACTTTTGTGTACAGAATTTTTAAACAGAAACTGCATGATGTGATGTTTTTTTTCTGTTTATAGTCCATGGTAAAAGGTTAAAATCACAATTTGAAAACACAGACCTTTAAAAAACAGACCTGTGAAAAATTTATGAGATAATTTTCTTGGTACAGAAACTTTTGGGATTTTTTTCAATATGAAATAAGTTCGTTTTTTCAACGCTTTTTTTTTTTTTTTTGGTTTCCATATTATGGCATTATGCACTACAGAGTGTGTACACGACTCAAGCATATAAACAGATGTATGCTTAACAACACTTTACCACACGATGGAGTAGGAGATGAATCTGTGAGAATACTCCGTGGACACAAGACTGCAAAAAAAGAAACATGCTCTGTTTGAGAAGCCTGTGCTATGGTACAGATGGAAGATTTCAGCTATACCCTGGTCGTGAACTAACTAATGTTTACTTTTTCACGGTAGAGAAGTCAGCCTTTGTAGTATCATGAATAGGTTGTCTGGTGGAAGTAGTCTCTATTGCCAGATGTGACACAGACATAAAGCAATAAACAAAACAAAAAAAAAACCTTCACATTCGACACCTCTTCCCCCTTCCTCCCGGCTAGACCGCAGGGGAGACATCAGGAAGTCCGTCCAGTTGTAACTGCATCATCATCCCCAAGTCTCTGGAAACGCTTGTAATTCCCATCTCTCCCCCCTCCCCCCCCCCCCCCTCCTTTGTGTGTGTGTGTTGTGTGTGTGTGTGTGTTTAACCATTTGTCCCTGCCTCTCTTTGGAAGTTTAAGTGTCACTCACTGTATTCGTGCCATTTGTGAAACCATTTGCCTTCTTCCTTCTCGAATAAGTCTCTCCTTTGTTATTTGGGAGGGAGGGGGAGGAGGGGGTGGGGGGGGGCTTTATTAATTTAGAACATTAAATGCCGCTTTTTTCTGCTGCGATCCAGTGACCACCACAGTGATTGTAAACACTGGTCCCCACAGTGGGTCAGTATCCGTCTGTCCTTGCTGCTTTTTTCTCTTTGCCCATTTTGACCTTCTCATGCATTTTTTTTTTCTTTCAAAGTATTTTTTTTCTACCTCCCGTCTATACAATCTCAGGCGATGCATTAAGCAGTATGGCTGGCAACCTTCAGCTTGGGTTTTACTTTTATCTGCTCTAATGGATGTCCACATTACAGCTGTGAATTTTGTGTATATATTTTGTAGCATAGTTGTTGTGGCGATTGTTTTTGCTGTGTGGTGTTACTTATGAACAGGACCTTTTTTTTCAGTGTAATGATTTGTCCTAAAAAAGGAACATTGTGGGTGGCCAGGTGCTGCAATCAAACAAACTGGAAGGCTGACGGTTGGTGTCCTGTCTTTTCTTCCGTCCAGCGCCTTTGTTTGGACCGTGAAGAGAAGTAGATCTCATCCTTGGTAAGGTATGATTGAGGAATTAGCAACGATGGGATGGGTGATGGAGACGTTAGAAGTCAAGAGATGAACAAGATGTGGACAGAGACACCGAACAGACGTAAAATGAAACTGGATGGTGACAGAGACAGCAGAATTAAAAAATGAACTGGAATGTGACAGAGACATAGAAGTAAAAATGAGTCTGGATATTACCGAGACATCGAAGTGAAGGTGTTGAACTGATGTAACAGAGACATCGAAGTTAAAGGTGAACTGGATGTAACAGAACATCGAAGTTAAGGTGAACTGGATGTGACAGAGACATCGAAGTGAAGGTGAACTGGATGATGTGACAGAGACATAGAAGTCAATGTTAATTAAATAGGACAAAGACATAGAGGACACTACAGATGCGACAGTAAGATGTTAGACAAATAGAGAAACACTGCAGATGTGACAAACATAAGCTTGCCAATCGGCGATGAAGATTGGTGATAAAAGAAGTGCAAAAGGCAGAGAAAACTTTAGATGTAACAAATTCTATGTAGGATGGAGAAGGCTATACGTATAGGAAAACGTAAATGTCAAGTCAGTGTCGAAGACTATCGACCTGACAATCATAGAAAAGTCAATCACTGAAAAGACTGTAAAATGTGACAAGCAAGTTAATATGTTGGTCACAATACAGATTATACGGCGATCGATGGTACTAAAGTCAAGTTGATGGAGGGAGACATTAGATTTAAATTGAATACAGATATCGGTGAGTGATAAAGAGACAGTAGATGAGTGGCTCAGAAACCGTCAGTGAAACAGACTATAAATGTGACGGAAACATCAATCAATCCTGACCATAGAGACAGAGACACCAGTTGTCCGTTAATAATGAAGAGGGTTATAGACATGAATGACACTAGACGTTGGTCAACAGTGGAGAAGAAACAGACAGGGCAATAATACAGAAGTTGGTCATGATGACTTCTTTACAAAGTGACAAGCCATTCGAATTCAGTCCCTAGTAGAAATGGAATAGGAGAGGATGACAGACACACTAAAAATCATTTAACGATTTGAGACTATATATGCAACACAGGGTATGCAAAAGACAAAAAACAAACTTGATCAGTGATGGAGAATGTAGATATAACAGACATGCGAAAAACAACGAGTGTTGAACATTACAGGTCTGAAAGCATAACAAGAAGACAGTCCATGATGCAGATTATAGGCATGATAGATACGTGACAGACATTATGAAGACTATAGAGATATGACAGACATTACTGAAGTCAATGCAGAAAAGAAGAACTATAGATGTGACGGATTTGTACACGGCTTAGTCAAAGGAAAAGACTACAGATGGTGACAGAGAATGAAGCAGACTAAGTCTAGATGTGACAGGCGCACAGTCAGTCCATGGAGAAGATTGCAGAGTTACAGTCCTACAGGAACCGTGAAAGAAAGGGATGATAGCTGAGACCAAACATACAATAATCCTCACACCAACTGGATGCTGAAACAAACACTAAAAGAATCCTCATCACAATTTGGTAGTTAAGACAAAACCTATAAAAAATAGTTTCCACAATTGAGTGACTTTCAGTTGGGTCATTACTTAAAAGCAAGTGCACGAAAGCAGTTACTAGTTACTAGGTCCACCAGTTGAATGGAACAGACACAGCTTATGATTACAGGGGGGGTGCGGCGATGCGCTTTGACCTTTTGGTCCGCTTTTCTCTCTTCTGTCAAAAAAAAACGTTTTTCATATTATAATGCATACACAACACACACACACACACACCCCCACACACACACACCCACACACTGACACACCCACGCTCGCCGCGCAACCAAGGAAAAAAAAAAAACAAAACGGAAACAGAAAAATCGATTTGACAGATGTGCAGTAGGCAATTCCTGATGAGGTCTACAGACCTTGATGTTTCAGCACAGTCCCCCTCTGTGACCCACGATCAAGGGGCAAGATGCCACTAGAGACCTAACCTGACCGACTGGAGCTCTCTCACGGTCCAGGTACTTGAAGAGTTGGAATGTATCCCATTCCCACTTGGTTTGAGGACTGGAGCATCAGGTGCTCGGTCCTCTGCCGCTGTCAGCATCTCAAACGTCAGCACTCTTGTCTCAGGGCTGAACCTCCTGTTACAGGCACGCACTCACGCGCACGCGCACGCACGCACGCACGCACGCGCCCACACACACCACACCACACACACAACACAACACACACACACACCACACACACTATTAAAGAACCGAAGAGGCAATTCCAGCGTATACACACCATGCAACTGGGGTTCTTTCTCCGACACTTTTCTTTAAACAACCGAATTGCCGATGGTTTTTATCTCCAGCATTGTCCAGTTTCCTTCAACAGACCTCGATGTGGAAGCTCTCTTAGTCCCTGATCCTACAGACTATCCTGAGCCTGTAACAGGGATGGAGATCTGCACCACATTATTTTTTTTTTTTTTTATTTTTTTTTAGATATATCTTGCTGACAAAAACAGAAGACTCCAAACAGACCTTACTCCACATAAGCTTCAGTAGTCGTGAAGCTGATCGAGTCAGGAGCTTGGGGACTGTCATTTTGTGGGTTCGAGTCCCATTAGGTGGATCTATATGTTGGATTTTTCTGGCCCCCATTCTGTTTCCTATCAGTGTTATAATTTGCTGTGACCTAAAATGGTAAGATTAGAGAACGCGTGAGATGTTCATCTGGCTTATCTGAGAACTGTTGTTCTGGGATTTTCTGACCAACACTGTAAGATGTCCTGCTCTCCAGGCCTAGAAATGCATGTCCCTTTCATTTCATGTCTGTACTCACTGCCATACGTCCGCGCGCGCACATCACACACACACCACAACACCCACACCACACACACACCACACACACAGCCCCACACACACAGCCGAGAGAGATAGAGAGTAGAGAGAGAGAGAGAGAGAGAGCACACAGGTAAACAAAAAAAAAAATCAAAGTATGGGCTCATTTTTCGCAAAGGAGACATGACATACCAAAGTAGAAGCAAACTAAATTACCTGATAACCATTAGGACTATGTAAATACACTTCGTCCATATCATATACATGTAAATGCTTGTTTATACCAATATTTGAAACCAGTTTTCATTCAAGGCCCGCAGTTGCAGTTTACCACATACTGTCGAACACTTAGTTCCCCGCGCATTGACCTCATTCTACGGAATGAACTCTCAACACGAATTTTACTTTTTCCACGCACTGAGACTCATCCCCTTGAATAACTTTGCAAAATGTCCTCGGATCTAAAAAAAGAAAATACGAATTCAAAAAGATCAAACTGTGACATTAGTTAAAAAAAAATCTGAATACACTTTTCTCTTTGGAAATAATACCGAGCACATTTTGTTTAAACAAATTTTTATTTGTTCGAGGAACAATTTTTGCAGCATATTCATCAAATCGTGGAGTACAAACAAGCACAGGCTTATAAACCGTACTACGACACATTTCACTTGGAAGACAAAGGTACTCAAAAACATTACACTATTGAATGACCGGAAGTAGTTCTGGCACCTCGTCTGGCATTTTCATCTGCCATTTCATTTGTGATGGCTCCACAATGAGAGTGAGATATTTTGTACACTACTTGATCACTTTCTAATGAGACAATGGACGAGATTGGCTTTTATCACCAAAATATATTTATGCTCCCCTACGTTCCACTCATTGCTAATAGCACATAATTATGTTCTTGAGTCGGACGCGAAAAACTAATAGTACAGATAGTTAAATTTATCTTGCATGACGCGGTTGCGTCTTGACACCGACGTATGAATTAGGGAAAGGAACATGGAGCACGCCGAGTCCTTTTCAGGAGTAGTCTCAGACCAGAATTGGGACTGAAACCGTTCATCAGTCCTTCCTCACCATCTCTACGTCTGAAGCCTTTTTACACTGTGTTATCAGGGTGGCCTCGGTTCTCCTTTTTCTCTTCACGTGGGCCCTCTGCGATTTTCGTGTCGAAGTGGCTGGCACTGGCAAAATCATGAGGGCAGTCCCCCTTGATGGAGGTGGTGGTCCCCTGTGTGAGTGAGACGTTCACATCACGCTGGCTCCCTGACCCTAGCAGTCATCTAGCACCAGCAGGGAGTTTGGTAGGTCGTGTCCTGTAGGACGTTGCATCAAAACAGTCACCACACTGAATGATATATATAGAGACTCAGAGCGGCAGAAAGAGCGTTCCCTCTTGTTAGTTGCACCTTACAACGATCTGTCATTGATTACTCGATCCCTGTAGGTCTGCGTCAGGGACATTTCTGGGTGTAGCTATGTACGGGGCGGAGCCGGGGTAAGCGTGTATGGATGGTAGGTGTGCCACTGTTTCAGCATGGGCAAGGTACATCACTTCCTCCCTCCCCTCTCCCTCCCGCCCTTCAAAAACCCAGTGCTACTCCAGTGGTTCTCTGCCCATGGACGCGGTCGAGAAAAGAAGAAAAAAAGAACCACAAGTGGTGGAACGAACCACTGAAGAAAAGGCTCTGTCTCCAGCTCCTTGATGAGACCAATGAAGGTGCCAGACTGGGGGCTGGGTCTGCAGGGTGGAGCACTCAGGACTCCGGCCAGTGTGGCGGCGAGCAGGGACAACGAAACGCATGTTGAGATGGTCAGTCAGGGTACCTGAAACAGGTGGACACTTCGTGTGTGTGTTGTTTGACAATGGTCCCGGTCAATGGTAAACCTGTAAACAGGGTGGCCCACACCGTGTGTGTTGTTTGAATGGTCCCCATGGTCAATGGTAGAAGAACCAAGAACAGAATAATTAACAGAGGACAGAGGAGAAGAAGAGGCTGAAGTTGTCCGTAGCAGACCATGCCTTTTGCCACCTTATAAAACTGTGTGACTATGGTGGTGGTCAAAGTTAAAGACTGTTCAGTAAAATTCATCTGGAACGGGTGAAACAAACGGCATTGTTTAAGTTATGGTCTATTATAAGCGTCCACGAACCGAAAAACAGAACAATGCAAGAACCCAGAAGGCTGAGATGACTGAGACACAGACGTTTCGGAAGAGCGGGAAAAGTTTAGATTCATCGTTTGCGTTTGTACGAGTAATATTTTCAAGTTCCGGTTAATAGAACAGATAGTGGTGATCAAGAAGACGAAGCGCGGTTTATTCGTCAAGGCTTGATTGAAACAAGAAACAGCATCGTTTCCACAAGTATATTCACGGTTTTATGGTAAAATACCCAAACTTCATTTTAAACAGGACAAAGATTGTCAAGCAATCTGAAACAGCTAAACAAAAACCATCCATCTGCTTCACATGAGGGCCCTCTGATTTGCTTCGTAAGACAACAAAAATGACAAAATTAAGGTATTGAAACAGGGGAAACAGGGCTATAGAAATGTTTAAACTTTGTTTTCACCAAAGACAGGTCGCCAGCGCGGGCTGGGTGGCATTTGAAATGTCACCAGCCAAACGAAACGTTTTCATCCATCAAAAATTTAGTGAAAGCTATATGGCCTCTAAATCTCTCCCCCACAGCGCCCTTCCATGTGGCGTGCCTTGCATTGTTTGTTTTGAAAATACGCAATCCTCAGACGATCCTCCATTTTCCCCTTAGTTGTTTCAATGAGGATGTAACGATCTGTGCTTTGAACGTTGTCCCGTTCATCATCAATACTCGCCTCCTCACTCCCAATAACCCCTACCCCTCTAAAATTCCCGTGCTTTGAAGGTCTGGTCCAAGTCCCATTTCATAAGTGAATGAAGACTTGTGTTCACCCGTAGGCCCGTAAAGATTAAAAAAAAAAAACCTGGTTATTAATAATCCATGATATTTCACTTTTTTTGTCCTGTTTGTTCTTGTTCTTGGGTTTTTGGTTGTGCGTGTCCTGCCCTGCCCTGGAGTTCAGCCGCTAAGCTAGCCGACGTTCGTTACCTTTCGTGGTCCCGTTAAACGACGCCCATTTTTGGTGGCTCCTTATCTTCAACACAAATCTTCGCTGCTCTGAAAATTGTCAGGCGTGGCGTTAATACTACAAACAGAGTGCCCCCCCCAAAATTGTATATTAATAAACCGATTCCACATTCCCGAACAAAATTATGTCCCCACATTCCGACAAAATATTGTCCCTGGGTTCTCATTAGGGAAACAAAATCCCCCGGAAAAGCGTGGCCACTTTTCCGTCTAAATAATTGCATTTTGTTTTCCTACCCCTTCCATTTCTCCTACGTAAACCCCCGATTTGCTTGTAAACAATGTTTTTTTTTGTATTCACAAAGTTTTTTTGTTCCCATCCCATTAACAAATGCCCAATCATCGAATTTAAATCAAACTTCCTTGGGCCGTGTGGCAACCACAATGACAGATGCTATCTGACCCCACATAAATCAATGAGCAGTGTCAAAACATTTTTCAATTTGGTTTGCCGATGATCTTGTTTACATGTGGCTTTCTACTCTATCTTTGTTTGGGGTGGCCTTTACCTACTCTTCGTTTGGCTTTGAAAGCTATCTTCTAAACTCTCCTGACGCTCGTCTGTTTTGCTTGAAAACTCCTCCCCTCTTTTCGGCCTTTGGAAAACTACTCTTCTCCCTCCTCTCTTCTCTGAGCTCGCCTCTCCTCTCAAAGTCTTTCAGTCCTCTCAGTCTCTCAGACACATCTCATCTCCCTCTCCCTCCTCCCTCTCTCCTCCCCTCCCATCTCTTCTCTCTGTATCTCCACCTGCTCGCCCTCTCTCTCCGTCTCTCTCTCCATCTCTCCTTTCCTCTCCTTTGGCTGAACTAGTTGTCCTTTTGGCTGGAAAAGTACTCCCTCTCTTTTTTCTCTCTCTTTGCCTTGAAAACTCTCTCTTCCTTATTCTTCTCCTTTTGTCCTGAAAAACTAATCTCCTTTTGGCTTGACAACTAGTCATTTGCTTTGTTCAACCCGGGGCGAAAGCCTTCTAAGGGCTGTCCGAAGTTGACCAATCTGAATGCCAATCATTCGCTTTAGTAATCCTCTTTCCTTATCCTTCCACGGTTTACTGATTGGGTCAACAGTCCCACAATTGCTGACGGCCATGTCCATATGTGTAGACTATTCTTCGACCCACTTATCCATCTGTCCCCTTCGTCTTGTCTACCATTTCTTTTGAATAAAGGCTATGCTAGTCTACCACGTTGAAGCTGGGAATCTCCCTTCCAGTTTCCAAACAAACGCAGCCCCCACCCCTCCGGCAAATCCATGGAAATGGTCTTCTTTTTTCCTAGGCCTATATTGAAGGGAGGGTTACTTCTTTTTTTTTCTTCCTGTGCGTGGGCCTGTCCGTTCAGCCGTCTGGCATACCCCCACGTTTTATTCGCGTGGTGCTCCCTTGAAAATAGTGGCTCTTTCCACCTCACGATGTTTCCCTCCCAGCCCATATTGCGTATTCTTAGTTCGCCTCGTAACATTGTTATTTCCACAATTATGCCCATTTTAACCTTCGTATGTTTCTCACAATATTGCCTATTTCAACCCCCCCTTGTTGGCTTCCCAGCAATTTGCCAATTGTATCTACAAATCTGTTTCCCCCAGCAAATATTGCTATTTTCACCTACAATGAAGTGTTTCCAGCAATACGGCCCTATTGTCCCTACAACTGAAGTTTTCCACCAGCATATTGTCTACGTCACCGTACATTGAAGTTTTTTTTCCAGCTTTTGTCCTAGTTCCACCTCATGAAATTTTTTCCCAGAATATTTCCTGGTTTTCACCTACATGAAGTTTTTTCCATCACTAACTGCCTGTTTCACACCTACATGAATTGTTTTCCCCAGCAATAACTCTGCCCTGTTTTTTTCACCTACCTGAGTTTTTCCAGCAATATTGTCCTGTTTCACCCTTACCTGGAGTTTTTCCAGCAGACTATTTGCTGTTTTTTCACCTACACACGGAGTTTTCCACAATAAGCACATATTGCCCCTATTTTCACCCCTACACGAAGTTTTCCCCTCACTATTGCCCTGTTTTCGACCTACACGAGGTTTTTTCCAGCCAATCTTGCCTTTTTTTTGTCAAAACCTCACGAGTTTGGCCCAGCAATATTGCCTGTGTTTCACCTACACGCAGGGTTTTCCAGCAATAGTTCCTTTTTTCACCTACACGAAATTTTTTGCCCAGCAATATTGCCCGTTTTCCACCTACCCACGTCGGTTTTTTTTCCCAGCATATTTGCCTTGTTTGTTTCACCTACAACGAGTTTTCCCACAATATGCCTGTTTCACCTCCCTGGAGTTTTTCCCCATCAATATTGCCTTGTTTCACCTGTTTGCCACGCTACACCAGAAGTTTTCAACATATTGCCTGTGTTCACCTAACATGAAGTTTATTCCATCAATATTGGCCCTGTTTTCACCTACATGAAGTTTGTCCAGCATATTTGCCTTTTTTTCCCTACAAAGTTTTCCCACAATACTGGCCCTGTGTTTTTTCACCTACATGAAAGTTTTCCAACATATTGCCTATTTACCTTACATGAAGTTTTCCATCAATTATTGCCTGTTTTTCCATGGTTTTTTCACTACATGAAGTTTTTCCAATACTACTGCCATATTTATATTTTCCACCTACATTAAAGTTTTTCATCCGATATTGTGTTTTCATCACCTCATTAATTTTCCCACAATAAATGCCTGTGTTCCCCTACATGCCAGTTGGTTTCCAGCTATTGCCTGTTTTCCCACCAAACCCCATGAAAAGTTTCCCACAAAATATTGCCTATTTCACCTACATAAGTGTTTTCCAGCAAGGGTCTGGCCTTATGTTTCACCTACATGTTTCCCAGCAAATCTGGTCATAGATGCATCGGCATGTTGATTTCCCTGCTGATAGACTTTCCAGTCATTTCACACCCGTAAATTTTTTCCCATGCAAGTCGGAAACCTTCCCCCCACTAAATATGGCTGTATTTCGCTTGTCTATATTTTCTTTCCTCATCGACAACAAGTCCTTTGTCAGCTGTGTTTTGCTAATTTGTTGGCCGTGCAAATGGGTATTTTAATACGGCATCCGAAGATCGATTAATCGTCGAAAGGCTAAAATGGTTGTACAATAAATCGCAAACTAATCGTTGCGGCGCATGGGGGGTTTTTTTTTGCAGCCAACATCACAGTTTAAAACCACCGCCATGGACGCATGTCGTCTCCACTGCCAGCATTGTTTTTAAAAATTACGGTACACAAGGCTTGTTTTTGGCCTGGGAATTGGGCAAATCCGGTTAAATACCTTTGGCGAAGATTGAGTCATACCTGGAAGGTAATTAATTGGAAGCTTTCGTTTATTCTTGTTTTTGTTTTTTTTTTTTTTTGTTTGTTTTGGGGATTAGTTTTGTTTGTTTGCAAGTCAGACAACAGTTCGAGACAACATAGTAAAATCACAGCAGTTTAACAATCTGTGTTTGTTTTCTTTTCCATCCTTGGGGCCAAATTTTAC
>JADBJO010012321.1:0-10000 GCA_016801955.1 Conus betulinus
TTCCAGCAATCTACAGAGCAGCTTGGTCTGAAATGACCACAAGAGATTGGAGACCATTAGCTTGCCGAAGGCTCATTTTGAGAAGCATTTATTATTCCCCATTCTCCCACTCAAGCACATACTGTTAGTTAGGCAGAATTATCTACTGCTACAAATAGGAATGCTTATCTCCCCCTATTTCTTCAATCTAAGATATAAGAGCAAGCTTTGTTTGTAGTTCAATGTTTCTTGCGGCCATTGCAACACCAAGCTGCTCTGTAGATTGCTGGAATGGTGCTCGGTACTTATCCTTGGCATTTGTTAGTTATTGTAATTCAGTCCCTTGCAGATTCATTCCAAGAATTGGCCATCAGTCCTTGTCTTTTAAGAGGTCATCTTTTTATATTTCCTACTTTTCACGAGAAAATGTAGCTTGTTTTGTTCTTTCGTGATTTTCTTTTGCCTCTTAGGTGGCACCTTTTTGTTGTTGTTGAAAACTCAGCAAACATACTATGGTTTTGCACACCAGCCTTTTTCTGGGACAGCATTGTGCTTAAAACCTAAAAGGCAGAAAAGTCGTGTTAGGACTTTATGAGATCACTAAGGAGGAGAAACGATCAGATTTTGAAATACCGGTATCTGACCAGAAGTTATGGCATGTTAGTGAGGTTTTCTCCCCTTTGCGGATTGTCTCTCTCTTGTAGACTATAAGCTTGCTGAAGGCTCATTTTGAGAAGCATTTATTATTCCCGTTCACCCACTCAATCACATACTGTTAGTTAGGCAGAATTATCTACTATTGCAGATATGAATGCTTATCTCCCCCCTACTTCTTCAATCTAAGACATAAGAACAAGCTTGTTTGTAGCTATATATATATATGGGTGTATGTGTGTCTAATCTAGACTAATATAGTCGAGAGAGAGTTTCCGAAGTATAAACTCTACTCTGTGTGTGTGAGATAAAATTCGCTTTGTACCAAAGAGATAGATAGATAAAATTTGTTGTTTCAGGTGACTTTGGTAGTCATGTTATCTCTGACAACACCAGTGCACGGGCGAATACTTAAAAGAGGTATGTTTAATACCAGTAGATCGTTCTCTCTCTCTCTCTGTATACACATACAGGTATAGGTAGATATACGTATGTGTGTGTTCACATTTATGTACTCATCTATCTATACACACACACACACACACACACACACACACTCATATATATATATATATCTGTGTGTGTTAAACACTCTCAGAGAGAGAGAGAGATTTGTTTTCACCTGTTTGTCTGTGAGTGCATATGCATGCGTGCACGCATACGTGTAAATGAAAGGGGAAATGTGTGTGTGTTGTGAGGTAGTTGTGGTGGTGGTGGTGGTGGTGGGTGTGTGTGTGTGAGAGAGAGAGAGAGAGAGAGAGAGAGAGAGAGAGAGAGAGATGTTTTAATTTTCAGTACAGGTAAGAGGTAATTTATTTATTCAATTGTTCAGCATTATATTTAAAACAAAGATTATAAATGTTAAATGTTTCACTGTTAAGTTTCCTTTATGATCTTTGCATCAGTCAGATGTTACTTGTATTTTTGTTCATTAATTCGCTATATTTATACTTTTAAACATCAGTACAACAATATGTTAATCGGACAGTATATGTTTTAAATCAGTCAGTCAGTAAAAGACTCTCTCTCTCTCTCTCTCTCTCTCTCTCTCTGTACGTCTGTCTGTCTGTCTCTTTCACCTCGCCCCCCCCCCCCCTCTCTTTCTCCATTTCTCCTTCTCCCCCTCCCTTTTCTCCCTCCTCCCCCTCTCTCATCCTTTCTGTCCCTCTCGCTTCATATCACCCATCCTTCTCCTTCTCTCTCTCTCTCTCTCTCACTGAAGGGATATCAATTACATTCATTTTTATTGTGTGGAATACTTATTTGACCTCGAAGCTTGATGGTTCAAGTGAATGGTTTTTCATAATATCAAGTCAGATAGATTATCTTTACAGAGAATATGTGTGAATGGGGAGAAGGGAGGATAAGGATATAAATGCGTGCGTGCAAGTCGATGGAAGTTAGGATGGATCGGTGTACTCATGGGAAGGAAATGGGTGTTGTGTTAGAATGATGGAAATGGAAATAATTTTTTGATTTTGCTTAGCTGTGTAGGCACCTAATTTGCATGTAGTTTTCTTTCGCTTTCTGTTCTTCTATGCAAAAACAAAAAGACATTGTACCCCCTTGACAAAAAGGCTATTAGCCAATGTCAATAAAAGATGTCACTCTCTCTCTCTCTCTCTCTCTCTCTCTCTCTCTCTCTCTTGCCCTCTCACATTCTCTTTTCTGTCCTCTTGCTTTCTTCCCCCGTCTGAGCCTGTTTTAAGATGCCCCATGCATCACTTTCAGATCGGACCAACCATACAATCTGAACAGGTAGAAACTCATTACAGGTATTTCAGATCAGACTGACCATAGCAGTACTACAGTCTGAACAGGTAGAAACTCTTTACAGGTATTTTAGATCAGACTGACCATAGCAGTCCTACAGTCTGAAAAGCTAGAAACTCTTTACAGATATTTCAGAAGAGGCAGAAACTCTTTACAGATATATCAGAAGAGGCAGAAACTCTTTACAGGTATTTCAGATCAGACCAACCATAGCAGTCCTACAATCTGAACAGGTAGAAACTCTTAACAGGTATTTCAGAACTACAGTCTGTTCTGGCAGAAACTCTTTACAGGTACTTCAGAACTACAGTCTGTTCTACAGGTATTTTGGGTCGGACGAATCGTACCAGAGGCACAGCCTGTTTAAAACGTCAAGCTTTGCAGCACTTCAATGTCAGGGCCTCAGATCATTCTTCTCAAATAGACGTCATAGCCTCTTTCTGTTAATGTAGACGTCAGAGCCTCTTTCTGTTAATGGAGACGTCAGAGCCACTTTCTGTTAATGGAGACGTCAGAGCCACTTTCTGTTAATGGAGACGTCAGAGCCACTTTCTGTTAATGGAGACGTCAGAGCCACTTTCTGTTAATGGAGACGTCAGTGCCACCTTCTGTTAATGGAGACGTCAGAGCCACCTTCTGTTAATGGAGACGTCAGAGCCACTTTCTGTTAATGGAGACGTCAGAGCCACCTTCTGTTAATGGAGACGTCAGAGCCACTTTCTGTTAATGTAGACATCAGAGCCACTTTCTGTTAATGTTGACATCATCAGGGCCATATTCTGTTGACTGAGGATACCTTTTGCATTGCATTTACATCAATCAGCGTCAGAGAAAAAGACCGTTAACCTTGATGCCTTTTCAGCACATTCATATCAAACAGCGCCAGAGAAAAAGACTTAACGAAGATACCCTTTCCGACACTTTTCAATGAACAAGACCCAGACCCACAAACTGTTAACATAGATATCCTTTGCAGCACTTTCATATGAAACAGTGTCAGACCCACAGACTGTTTATGCAGATACCCTTAGCAGCACTTTCATATCTAACGATGCCTGTGGCGAGAGTTGTGGGTGGATAGGTGTAGTCCTCTAAGGGATACACTCTAAATGTTTTCTCTATCAGAGTTATATTAAAATTTCCCCTCCACCACTCTGTTACAAGTTATAGAGGAACAACTGTTTGGTACTAGTCATAGAAAGATTTTTTTTCCCTCAGAACTGTTAAAAACACTCAAGAGTGGCTCAAGAATAATTCTCCTTGGGCTTGTGCACTAAAAAGTGCTTGTAACTCTCTGAGTGACAGACTTAGAGATAAGCTCATACATTCAATACGGTATGAACAACAAAGAACTGAGACGAGCTCAGTGTACGTTTACACATCAACTTTACTTATGCATACAAGCGTAAAATATACAAATCAATTTTAGCTGAAGTCTCTGTTTGGGCTGACTTTTTCCCCCACGTTATCCCATCATTGAGAGAGAGGAAGTTCTGGATGAGTTGAGTTAGAATCCACTTGCGATATCAGAACTTACCTGATGCTGGAGAGGATTGTGGCTCTCTCTCCAGTTGCTGGTGACTGGTCCACCATGTCCACAGGCAGGCTGATCTGTTGGGAATGTGGTGCTGTTGACTTGTCCACCTTGTACACAGGCAGGCTGATCTGATGGGAATGTACTGCTGGTGACTTGTCCACCTTGTACACAGGCAGGCTGATCTGTTGGGAATGTGGTGCTGGTGACTTGTCCACCTTGTACACAGGCAGGCTGATCTGATGGGATGTGGTGCTGGTGACTTGTCCACCTTGTACACAGGCAGGCTGGTCTGATGGGATGCGGTGCTGGCCTGATGGCAGGCATCCCTGTGGACATGGATAGAAACCCAGGATCATTCCATGAAACAGAACCTGGCTTGTACTTAAGCACAAGTTCTCACAAGTTGTCACAAGTACAAGTTGTCAACTTCTCAAACCTGCCCTCTGGCTTTTAGTAAATGTGTATGATCTCAGCTGACAACGGATTAGGCTAGCATAAATATATCTGCCTTAAACAATCTGCCATAGATTTAGTTCTTCACTCAGATGTTTGAGTGGATTTTAACACGTGGTGGGAGACAGTAATAAAATGCTAAACAACAGAGAAACAAACAACTCTTCCATATTTCTTCTAACTTTAAGTTGAAGTTACTTGGAATACACTTAGCCCAAGTACAAATGTTGATCAGACTTAGAGTCACCTACTAAAAAGCATTAAGACAATCAACAATATTCATATATTAACTTAACAGATTTTACCCAGTGCAGACATACTGTTTTTCCTGTCAGAAGGTAACGTGCCAATATCATCTTAACAGATAGTATTAAATGCTAGGGAAAAAGCCATATTGTTAACATAGAATGTTAATCAAGCAACTTAACACTTTTAACCAAGTTGTGGCACTGTGTGGCACTGTGGAACTATTACAATACAATACGCATTTATCATCCTGATAGATGTCACTTATTATTGGCATAAAGTTATACTGTTAAAACACATGACACGTATACAAGCAATGCATAGTCTCAAGACTTAGAAACATAGTTTCGACTTACAGTTCTTCTATCAGTGAAATCTTACACAGGATCTCAGAGTACGAGAGATGAACACGTGTTATTTCTTGGTTCACTGTTGGTGATGTCTGACAGCCTTCTGTGGAGGAGTGAAGTGAGGAGACTTGGTTCCCCTTTTTGTGTGCTGTGCTACCCATCCAGTCCCTGATGCCTGTCTGATTGACAGGCTGTCAGAGAAAAACATGACAGCTAAGATCTCACAATATAAAAAAAAAGGGAGGATCTGGACTGGGACAGTCATCACCCATCGCCTACAGTGTGAGGCTACGTGTAGAAGATTTGAGAACACTACCTATTAGGTGTTGGTAGCATGTTAAGCCTTCATGCGACTTAACAAAGCTACATGGCCTGCACGTGTGTGAGGTCCATGAGCTGACAGATCACAAGGCCAGGGAGAAGGAGGAAAGGAAGGGGGTGGGAGATGTTGACCAGCTTCTCTGAAGAACACAGACTCCTTGCCCTCCCATGATTGGTTGCTGTGTAATCAGATACATGAGGGGGGGGGGAGGGGGGGAAGGGGGAGAGTGCCATGCTGCCACTATGGGGTTGGTGCGCTTCAAAGGAATCGGGGGGGGGGGGGGGGGGGGGGGGAGGGGGGGTGTTGAGAGGTGTGGGTAGAGGCTGAAAATTGCCATAGATTAGTAATCTTAACTGCTATTTGAGAACATCAGCCTTCTCAACACAGTGACTGCACAGTGCGATGGAATCCACTAGAGTTCATGGTGGATCGTCTTGAGGAGCATATGTAGTCTTTTTCAAAAATGTTTTTAGCTGCTATTTGCTTTTGTTGCTCTGAAGTCCCTGCAGCGGAAACTGCCGTCAGTGAAGAAAGCAATCTCGATGGTGGGGTTTGTTGACTTTGTGAACACTTGTGCAGCATGGAGCAGAGCTGCTGACTCTGCTCTGTACTTGGAGGACAATTTCCTAGTCGGAAAGGCTCTGAGGGTCAGTCTCCCATCAGCGAGTTTGAAGAAGACGCCTGCTCTCCGTTCTTCACTGCTCCCTTTGAGGATTCACGCGTGAACACGTGCAACCACTCACTGACATTGTACAGGTCATCAATCATCTTCAGCGCCAAGGCTTTCAGCAGGGGTTTGGCAATCCTTCCTGTCTATGCCCAAAGAGGTCGTCTGGCTCCTCAAAGACAGGAAGCATTTCCATTTCTTTTGAGGACGTAGGCAGCGGGTTTTGATTTCAGCTGTGTAGGCTTTTGGAGAGGTGGTTGAGGCTTTTCCACTTCAGCCAGTTCTTGGTGGGATGATCTAATCTGGCATGCATTGAGTGGGAGGGCATGCTAGGAGATTCTCTCTATGGACGTAGACTTTCTCCTCACGTCTGTTGTCAAGGGGGAAGAGATTGTGTATTTTGTTTATTTGGATCTTCGCTTGTTGCTTTTTTAATGTTTTCTTTTCCTTACAGTAGGGAGTGTGTCTGCACAATGAGTGATGCTCGGTTGCTTGCAGCCTGAACGTTGTATTTGATATACTCAACTGGATTTTTATGCCGGTATTTGATAGAAGAGAGAACCTGCTTTGAGGGGAAACAAAACTCGGTGGTTACAGACACGTCACCGAGGGCCACGTGCACAGCTCCCGTGGCGGCGACAAAGGGCGGGACAGCTGTGGTGACGTGTCACTATCCTCTGGAGGTCAAACAGCCTGGAGAAATAGTAACGTACAGTGTGGAACGTTATCCCTTCAAATCGTCAAGCACAGGTGTGTGTGTGTGTGTGTGTGTGTGTGTGTGTGTGTGTGTGTGTGTGTGTGTGTGTGTGTGTGTGTGTGTGCGTGTGTGTGTGTGTGTGTGTGTGCGCGTGTGTGTGTGTGGTGTGTGTGTGTGTGTGTGTGTGTGTGTGTGTGTGTGTGTGTGTGTGTGTACGCGCGGTTTGTGCGTGTGCGTGCATACGTGTGTGTGTGTTTTTTGTGTGTGTGTGTGTGTGTGTGTGTGTGTGTGTGTGTGTGTGTGTGCACAGGAGTACATACGTGCTTGGCCATACGTGCGCATACAAAAGAAGGGCATTTTGTATTTCATTCTCTGTCTGTGTGTCTGTCTGTCTGCCTCTCTCTCTCTTTCTCTCTCTCTCTCTCTCTCTCTCTCTCTCTGTGTGTGTGTGTGTGTGTGTGTGTGTGTGTGTGTGTGTGTGTGTGTGTGTGTGTCCCCGTGTATCTGTCTGTCTCTGTATATCTCTGTCTTTCGGTATGTCTGTCTCTCTGTCTGTCTCAAAATTCGTTTTCCCCCTCGTATATAATTCTTCACTCGCGATTCATATGTGTGCCTGCAACTGTTCCTATTAAGTTTTCATTGCACGTGTGTGCGAATGCCGCGCTGAAACTGTGCTATATTTTTAGTGTGCAAGTTAAAGTGATGTGAAAATACGGTTGTTGTTGTTGTTGTTGCTGATGCCACTGTTGTTGTCGTCGTCTTCGTTTTCTTCTTCTTCTTCTTCTATTTATCCTCTAACCAGCTACCTTTCCCCATCTCTCCCGTCTCCTTCCCCCCTCAACTCCCCTGCATAATTCGTTCTTTCGGCCCTCTCCTCTATCTTCCCCTTTTTCTCCCCCACCCTTGCCTCAGGCCACGCCCTCTTCAAGTCTCTTCAAGAAGAAGAAGAAGAAAGAAGAAGAAGAAGAAAGAAGAAGAGAGAAGAAGAGGTGGAGGAGGAGAAGGACAAGGAAGAGCAGGAGAACGAGGAGGAGGGGGTGAGGAGGAGGAGGAGAGGAAGGAGAAGGAGGAGAAGCGTAGGAGGAAGAGAAGGAGAGGAGAAGGAGCAGGAGGAATAGAAGGCGACATGGAGGCGCAGGGAGTGATGAAATCATGGGTTTGAACCAGGGACCTTGGGGTTTTCAGGCTAACGCTCTTCCACCTGGGATATTCCGGCTGACAAGAAGCACAGTGTTTTATATGAATCCCAACAGTAGCTCTTGATGTCGACACACTTTGCTATAATGTCCCATTACTGTGTGATTAATGCCACTCTCTAGCACAAAGATGATTCACTCTATCTGCTTAGTTCGCCAATGGGTTACCTTGCCAAATTTAGATCAAACGGAAACTGGATTAGATTCACCAGACAGACACACAGACAGACGGACAGAACGCGCTTGATATGTGAGATACATATATTCATTACCTAATTTCCATACATTTCTTAATCCAAGCAAATGTATTTTTTCATTTATGTCTGTTTGTTCACTTGGTAACTAGGATGCTATATATCTATCCATGTTCTTTTCAGAGTCTTCGAACAGTGAACATATTCTAGACTGCAAGTGGGATGAAGACGAAGACGAACACTGCTCGGTGAAGAAAGTAGAGCACAGGGTGGAGGGGAAGGAGGTAGTGATCACCATCAAGAACGTCGCCGAGGACAACCAGGGCCAATACGTCTGTCAGATGATGGCGACGGATGGCAGCAACGTCCATGGGGATGCCTGTTGGCTTCTGCTGAATGGTGAGTTAACTGTCGCTGCTACGGCTGAAGTCTGATAAGAAGGTGAAAGGAATGATGGTGCTGCTGAGGCTTTGATTCCTGCCACTACCACGTCTGCTGCTACTGCGGCTGCTACTTCTTTTAGTGCTGAGTTTTTTTTTCTCTTCTATGGCTATCTTCGTGTTACTACTACTATTGTTCTATGGCTGCTGTTGGTACTACGGATACTGCAAATACTAGTACTACTACTGCTACTGCTGGTGCTACTGCTACTGCTACTACTACTACTACTACTACTACTACTACTACTACTGGTGGTGGTGGTGGTGATGGTGATAACTGTGGTGGTGGTACTGCTGCTACTACTACTGTTGGAGCTAGTGGGGTGGTGGTTGAGGTGATGGTGGGGATGGTACTGCTATTGCCACTGATAGCTTTGCTGCTGCTTCTGCTGCTGCTACTACCACTACTGCTGCTGCTACTACCACCACTACTGTTACCACTACTATTGTTACTGCTGCTGCTGCTGCTAATTTTACTACTACTACTGCTGCTGCTGGTAGTGATGGTGATGCTGATATTGCGACTACCTCTACTACTGCCACTGGTGGTGGTGGTAACAGTCGTGGTGAAGTCGTTATTGCGGATACTGCTGGTGCTGGTGCTGCTGCTACTACTACTACTGCTGCTGCTGCTGCTTTTCTGCTGCTGCTGCTGCTGCTGCTGCTGCTAAACTGTTATTACCACTACCAATTCTTCTTCTTCTGGTGGTGGTGATGCTGCTGCTACTTCTAATACTACAACCATTACTTCTGCTGGTGGTGGTAGTGATTGTTGGTGATGCTGCTGCTGCTGCATAGCTTAGGCTGCTGAAGGTGGAGGATGAGGAGGCAATGACATAGATGACAGAAGAAATGATGGAAGTGTGGATGGAAGTGATGACAGAGAAGATGATGGACATAGTGGTGGGAGCCCTGAAGATGATGGATGACGGTTGAGGGGATGGAAGTGATGATGATCATGGGGGAGATGACGAAAGTAATGAAGATAGAGAGATGATGCAAGTTTTAATGAGAGAAGAGATGAACGACGGATGAGATGATGACAATGGAGAGAAACATAATAATAGACATGACGATGATGACGACGACGATGATGATGGTGATGATGATGATGATGATGATGATGAAAGTAATGATAACTTAGAGGATGACGTAAGTGACAATGATGGGGAGATAATGGAACCGATGAGCTGATATTTGCAGAAAGGGACATAAAAATGGAAGTCATAATGATGACAGAGGATAATGTTGATGATGTAAGAGACAATGACGTAAGAGATGATGGAGATGAAGGTGATGATGACAGGATATGACTGGACGGTACTGTGTCACATTGCACAGTGTCATATTGTACTGTACTGTATTGTATTGTACTATACTGTACTGTACTGTATAGCAATGTATTGATCTGTACTGTACTGTATAACACTGTATTGAACTGTACTGTACTCTATAGCACTGTAATGAACTGTGCTGTATTGTATAGCACTGT
>JADBJO010012321.1:20000-58866 GCA_016801955.1 Conus betulinus
AAACAAACAAAACAAAAAAAAACCCACCAAACAACCCACATAGATTTAAATAGCACAAGCTTAAGTCTTTTAGAAAAGAAATGTTTGATCTTCTAAACAAAAAAAAAAGCCCTCAAACAATTAAAAGATTGAAGTAAACCGCAAATGATATATCACTGGTTAAGAAATTGTTCCGTTACAGAGTTTGCTTAACTGTTCTCAATCAGCAGTCAGTTCCATCTTACAGTCTGTGCTGTACAGTCAAATAAAGCTAAAGGAAAAAAAAAAAGACCCTGACATGAAGTAGGGCAGCTGTAGAGAGAAAGAAATAGACAACAAACTATATACACACAAGATGCGATGAAGGACGAGAGAACTACTATCAATCCACACTACACAGTGAGAAGGATTATAGAACTACGAACAATATCCCCTAATTGACACCTACACAGCTGAGAAGACGAGAAAAACTATATTTACACACAGCTGGAGAAGGAGAGAACTACTATATCACACTACACAGCTGGAGAGAAGAAGACTATATCACACTACAACACTATATCACTACACAGCTATCACTACACAGCTGGAGAAGAGAAGAATAACTACTACACTCACACTACATAAGCTGGAGAAGAACTGGAGAAAGGAACTATATCACTACAACAGCTGGAGAAGGAGAGGCGAACTATATCACACACAGCTGGAGACGGAAGAGAACTGTTCATTCTATATCACACTGCACAGCTGGAGAAGGAGAGAACTATGATCACACTACAACAGTTGGCGAAGGAGAGAACCAAAACTATATCACACTTACACAGCGGAGAGAAGAGGTGCAAGAAAGAAAGAACTATATCACTACACAGTGGAGAAGGAGGAGAAAACTATTATCACACACTGCACAGCTGGAGAAGGAGAGAACTACTATATCACACACTACACAGCTGGAGAAGAAGAAGAGAAACAACTATATCACTACACAGCTGGAGAAGAGAGGAACTGCTACATCACAATACACAGCTGGAGAAGAGGAGAACTACTATATCACAATACACAGCTGGAGAAGGAGAGAACTACTATAATCACAATGACACAGCTGGAGAAGGAGGAGAACCACTATATCACAATACACAGCTGGGAGAAAGAGAGGAATTGCTATATCACACTACACAGAAGAGCGCGGTTTCTGTTTTACTCCTGCTGCAGGGAGTAAGTTTCCTTCCCCTCTGGTGCTTTAGCCACGTTTTGACATGTTTTAAATTGTGATCTTAGGTAGCGTTCCTGATATACAGCTTGAAAATATGCAACTGCATGACCAACAAAACAAACAAAAAAAAAAAAAAAATCAACAAACGAACACGCAAACTGAAAACAAAAACAAAACGCACCAGAATACCGAAATTAATGTGAACAGCACAAGCTTAATTCTTTCAGTAAATAAATATATATTCCTGCTGAACAGAAAAGACATATCTGTAAGATAAGAATGGCATTTAAAAAAACTAATGAATCAATTAATTGATTGATGCATGTATTCATGTATATTCATGTCCTCTTTGATCGATTATTATTTATTGGAGAAAACTACGAATGCCATACATCAGTGGTAAAGAAATTGATCTATTACAGGGTTCAAGTCTATCATTTTATTACATAATTCAGTCTCATCATTCCATCATCAGCTGTCAACTCCATATCTCAGAGCCCTTTAGCTCCAGCTCAAATACAGGGATGGAAAAGAAGACCAGAGACATGGAGTAGACAGCAGGAGAAAGCAAGAGCTGCTATATCCACTGCACAGAAGAGCGTCTTCTTCATCCTGCTGCAGGCTGAATATACCATTCCCCCTGGTGCTTTAGCACGTGTGTACATGTTTCATAATCTTTAATATTTCGGTAACTTTCCTAATATGTCTGCTGCTCTGACTTTCCTCAGTGGAAACAGACACACAGGCAGAGCCTCCACACCCAAATCCGGAAAGGACCTGTTGCACAGGGCCAACGGCGATAATGCTGACGACAATCGGCGAGTAATGGCGAATATTTAGGAGCGTTGGAAGGGACAGGAAATACAAGTGTTACGGAGGGATTTACTTCTGTACGGTCTTAATGATTAGCCAAAAAAAAAATCTTGAGGGGAGGAAGGCTTTGCAACAAAACCTGGTGACATTTACTTGACGAAGGAAATGAAAACAACAACAAACTAGCCAAAGTGTTGTACTGTAGAGCGAGAGGGAGAGGAGAGGGAATGGGAGGGGTAGAGGTATCAAATATCCTGACCAACACTGCGCTCCGCTGTCCAGCTGTCTGTCTGAAGCCTGGCTGATGCCAGGATGCAGTATGGAATGGGGCAGCATGGAGCAAGCCCTGTCATGGAGTGTCAGACCAGAATAGAAAGTCTGTGGGCACATCTTGATCATCCCCCCATCCCCCGCCTCGCACTTTTAAACCAATTATAAGATTAGTTTTTGATATTGTTCATTAGTCCCGATCTACTGCAATTTAATCCATCTCACTCATCATTTGACCTTCTTATATCTTGTTGTGTGTGATGTATGTGTGTATTTGTGCAAGCGTGCTGCGCGTCCGTGCCCGTGTGTGTGTGTGTGTTTGTGTGTGTTTGTGTGTGGTGTGTGTGTGTGTGTGTGTGTGTGTGTGTGTGTGTGTGGAGTGTGTGCTCGGTGTGTGATGTTGTGTGTGATGTGTGTGTGTAGTGTGTGTGTGTGTGTGGTGTGTGTACGTGAGAGAGGCGAGAGAGAGAGAGAGAGATAGAAAGAGAGAGAGAGGAGAGAGAGAGAGTGTGTGTGTGTGTGTATGTGTGTGTATGTGTGTGCGTGCGTGCGTGCGTGCGTGCGTGTGTGTGTGTGTGTGTGTGTGTTTGTGTGGTGTTTTGTGTGTGTGTCGTGTGTGTGCGTGCGTGCGTGCGTGTGTGTGTGTGTTGTGTTTTAATTCTTTTTTATATCCTCTCGATTCTGTTATGTATTTACACCACATTGTTTCTCACAACCCCTATAATCCCTCAGCCTTCCATTCCCCACTGCGTTCTAACCATTATCCCCCCCACATAATAAAACAATAGAGTTTAACGACTCATTGGTTTCTGTCAAGTTCCTGGCTACTAGGCAGTAGGAGTAGACAATTTCCAGCTTTTTTGCCACGATGAAAAAAAAACATCAAGCTAACATAAACACATGGTAGCCTGAAAATATACAAAGCATAAAAGAATAAAAAAAAACGAACAAAACAAAAACAAACAAGCCTACCTAAGCACCCACTTTCCACTTAAACAGCATTCCCTACTCTTTATTTTAGAAAAGAAATGTATAGTTTCGTCTGTGTTGGGCAGGGAAGTTGAGGGGGGGGGGGGGGGGGGGTGGGGAGTTATTTCTGTGTACGTAGTCTTTATAATATCCAAAAAACGTTGTCGAGGGGAGGAGGACTAGGGAGAAGGAAAACCATGTTGTCGTTTACTGGCATGAAGAAATGAATTAGACCTGGCCAAAATATGATGAGCAGGAGCAAACTGGCAGGCATGGGTAGAAGGTATTGGTATCGAATATCTGACCAACACTGCCAGCTGTTCCAGCTGTCTGTCTGAAGCCCTGGCCTGATGCCAGGATGCACCCACTATGGAAGGCAGCAGGAGCACAGCCCTGTCATGGAGTGTCAGACCAGAATAGAAAGTCTGTGGCATCATCTTGATCATAATCACTGAGCAAGTTTAGTGTTCGATATTATGTGCAATTTCATTTCCATGAAAAGTTACTTCAACCAGTTAACTAGTCATCTGACCTTATAGTATATATATATTGTATTGTTATACATACATATATAATATTTATATATATATATTATACTGAACAATTAAGTAGTGGGAGGAAAACAAGTGCAGGTTAACAATTCTTTCATCATTATAGTAATGACTTTGGCCAAAGATTTGAAAAAAAAAATTGAAGATGAAGAAAAATGGGGAAATATGTATTATAAATATGAAAATCCTTCACTAGCTGCCTGAGGGAACTATCGTAAACTTTCTTGAAGACAGATCTATATGTATTACCTGCTCGAGTGAGCCTTTGTCCCATCAGACTCATCAGGGATATATCTATCTATCTATCTATCTATCTATCTATCTATCTATATCTATCTATCTATCTATCTATCTATCTATCTATCTATCTATATCTATCTATGCCTATCTAGGTATAGAATATATATATATTTATATGTATCCATGTAATGTATTTTATCGTATGTATTGTATGTATGTGTGTGTGTGTGTGTGTGTGTTGTGTGTGTTGTGTGTGTGTGTGTGTTGTGTGTTGTGTGTGTGTGGTGTGTGTGTGTGTGCGAGTTTACAAAACCACGTGGATTAATATGGGAGAGTCCTGGACCCTGCACGGAATCCCTCACCCCCACCCTTCCCGTCTTCCTTCTTTCTGTTGTACTGTTCCGAGAAACCCTGACAACAACAAAAAAAAACACATTTGATTTGACAAAACCAAAAAGAAAGGACCCCCACCCCCACCACCCCACACGCTGTTCCTCATCAGCCTTCCGCCATCCCCCATTCCCCTCCTTCTCTGACCCGTCAGCCTTTGACATAAATGAGAAATCACACCGCACTCTCACCTTCCACTCATCAACTGTTTATCTTGCCATTTTGTTTGTTTGTTTTATCCTCGTCTATGTTCCTAGCCCCCCCTCCACCCCCCCCCCCCCCCCCCCCCCCCCCCCCCATCTGTGCCACCAGCCATCTGTGTCCTGAGCTGACACCTGAACACAACCAAAGAAAGGCGCATAACCATGATAAGGGGCGTGACTGACATAGTCTGTGTTGCTCTAGGCAGACAACAAGCTGACTCCATCCTGACGATTCGTCCTGAAGGATCGAGCACAGGTTGAATGAGCATTTGAGGGTAAAGGAGCCCCCTCGACCTTTTCATCCCAGGTAGGTTGTTGCGAGGGGTTAGTGGGTTTTGTTGAACCCGCAATAGCATTGGTATGACATGTCACAGGACGTATGCCTTGCTGAGGAATACAAAGTTGATGCGATGGTCCCTACTTTCAGACGTCAACCTGAGCAATTTGATTAACAGAATAATGACGAGATTGGGGGTAGGGTTAACATGTGTGGTCACAAATGTGCCCTCAGTCACCCCCCCACCCCCCTCTCCCTGGGACTGCAGATGAAGTAGGTCATACCTACAAAACATGCGGGGAAAGCCAGGGATGTGCACAGCGATCACCTGATATAGGTTGAGCAGCACACTAACTGACATCAGAAAGGAAAATTTCTCTGTATGTGGAGTATGACTTGCCTTCCTGGACAAGACTGTCAGAAGCGAACACTCACAAACGCCTGTGGTGCCACCGATATGTTCCATCACAAATAGGAAGGAAGTCAAACCTTGTGTACAAAATACATTTCTCAATTGACACTTTTGTAAACGTGCATTCCTACTTATTTACCCGTTACGGGCGGTTGTTCCATTTAGCTACACCGCACCTGCGCCGCTTGTGACACAATCTGGGCCTCTTGGTACTGACTCGCGGACAGGAATAAATCTAAATGACAGCAGCTCTCTGACTATCTCACCTGCTAAACAGAAAGACATAACTGCGAGAGATAAGAATAGCATTTAAAAAAACTAGTAAACGATCGATCGGTTGATTAATGCATGTATTTAATGCATTGTATTTTCATGTCCCCTTTGAGTCTATTATTTATTGGAGGAAAACTGCGAATAATACATCAGAGGTAAAGAAATCGATCTATTACAGAGTTCGGTATTACCATTCTATTATAGAGTTCAGTCTAAACCATCCTCACCAGCTTAGAGCCTTTAGCTCCAGCTCAAATCCAGGGATGGAAAAAAAAAAACACCTGACATGGACCGGTAGACAGCTGGAGAAAGCAAGAGCTGCTGTATCACACAGCACAGCACAGAAGCAGCGATGTCTTCATTCCTGCTGCAGGCTGCAATGTGATATCCCATCCCCACTGGCAGTTTTGGCACGTGGTGTACATGTTTCATCATCTTTACTATTTCGGTAAGGTTTCCAAATATGTTCTGCTGCCTCTGACTTTCATCAGTGGAAAACAGAAACAGGCACAACTCCCACTGTCAGAGGCGAAAAGACGTGGAGCACAGGGGCAGCAGCGTCAAATCAGCGAGTAATAGAGAATGTTTCTAGGAGCGCTGGGAGGGACAGGGAAAACACAAGGGTTTTGAGGACGGGCTTATACTTCTGTGCGGTCTTAATAATAACCAAACAATTCTTGAGGGGAGAGGAAGGTTTTGCAACAAAACCTGGCGACATTTACTTGACGAAGGACTATGAACAACAGTGACCACAATATTGTACTGTTAGAGGAACAGGGAGAGGGAGGGGGAGAAAGGTAGAGGTATTAGATATTCTGACCAACACTGCGGCTGTCCAGCTGTGTGTCTGAAGCCTGGGCTGATGCCAGGATGCCACTATGGAAGGCAGCCATGGAGCACAGCCCTGTCATGGAGTGTCAGAACCAGAATAGAAAGTCTGTGGCATCATCTTGATCATCCCCACTGCGCACCAAATAACAGATTACAAAGATTGATTTTCAATATTATGCGTAATTCCATTCCATTGAAAGTTAAAGCAATCAGTTAATTCGTATCTGATATTTAAATTTAGTGTTTGTGTGTGTTGTGTGTGTGTGTGTGGTGATGTGTGTGTGTGTGTGTGTGTGTGTGTGTGTGTGTGTGTGTGCGTGATGTGCGTGCGTGCGATGCGGTGAGCGCGCGCGCGCGCGTGTTGTGTGTGTGTATGTGTGTGCGTGTGGTGTGTCTGTCCTGTCTGTTTGGTGTGCCCGCGCAAAGCGCACCCGGTCTTTCTCTTTCATGCCCTTTTGATGTGGAGTTACATAAACTAACACTTAGCTGCTCTGATACAGACCTGTAAACCTCACCATCTGCTTCCACGTAGCCAATCTTCGCATTAGGTCAACACATCAAAGCTTATGGGTTTTGATTCGCTGGTTGTTAAGATTTTCCTGGCGATGCTAATAATCAGCAGATCATTTAACAAGTATCTCACTGCCAAAAGCATCCCAGTCAACGTAATATGCATGACAAAAAACCCACAAAACACCCACATTGATTTTTCAACAGAGTAAGCTTCATCTTTTGGGGAAAGAAATATACAGACCCTGTGGAACGAAGGGCAAATTGTACTACATAAGGTGACTTTTTCTAATGATTTTATTAATTGATCTGTTGACTTGATCGATTCGTGTATTTATTGTGGTCTGTTTTCATCTCGTGGCTGTTTTTTATTATTGCATAAAACAGCAAATGACGTATCAGTGGTTAGGAACCTGTTCTGTTACAGAGTGTAATGGAATACTATTTTCACCAGCAGTCAGTTCCACCTTACAGTCTCTGTGCTTCCAGTTCAACGGACGGAATGAAAAAGACCAATGAGTGGAGTGGGGAGAGCAGCTGGAGAGAGAGAACAAAAATACTATATTGAACTATGCTGAGGAGCGTTTTCTTTATTTATGCTGCAGGGGGCCATCTTTTCTTCCCCTCTTGTGTGCTTGAGTACGTTGGGACAGGTTTTATCGTTGGTACTATTTAGGTAATGTTCCTTAACGTGTCTGCTGGTGTGGCTTTTCCCAGTGGGAGCTGGACCACAAAAGACAGAGACTGAGATGAGACAGTGAAAAAGACACAGCCGTCTGTGGAGGGGGAAGTGGAACAATCCCCAGATCCAGGTCAGAAAAGTCCTGGACCCCCGGGACCATGGTAGTGAAGATGACGACATTAGGTGAGCAACAGAGATCTTTGGGATGGACGGAGGGAGGGAGGGGTGGAAGGGGACGAATACGAAGGTAAGGAGGGAGGAGGGTTATATCTGTGTAGTCTTATGATAGTTAAGAATCTGTTATGGGGGAGGAAGGCTTTGCAGAAAAAACCTTGTTATCATTTACTATATGAAGGAATGAACTACGCGTGGCCAACATATATTCAGCAGGGCAAAAGAGAGAAAGGAAGGGGGGAGAGAATAGAGGTACAAATATCCTGACTAGCACTGCGGCTGTCCAGCTGTCTGTCTGAAGCCTGGCTGATGCCAGGATGCACTATGGAAGGCAGCATGGAGCACAGCCCTGTCATGGAGTGTCAGACCAGAATAGAAAGTCTGTGGCATCATTATCATCCAGTACTGAGCATCATCTAACAAATTACAAAGATCGATTTTCGATATTATGCGTAATTCCATTTCCATTGAAAGTTAAAGCAATCAGTTAACTAGTCATCTGACTTTATGTTTAGTGTGTGTGTATGTGAGTGTGTGTGTGTGTGTGTGTGTGTGTGTGTGTGTGTGTCACGGTGTCTGTGCGCGAGTGGGCGTGCGTGCGTGTGTGTGGTGCGTGCGTGTGGTGTATGGTGTGTGTGTGTGTGTGGTGTGTGTGTGTGTGTGTGTGTGCGCGCACGCGCGCGCGATCTTCTCTTTCATGTCCTTTTGTGTGAGTTACATACTACATTTAGCTGCTCTTTTCAAATTGATTTAAACAGCGTAAACTTTATCATTTATGAAAAGAAATATGAAGCTCTGTGAAAGAAACAGACAACATTGTAAAGATAAGAAGGTGACTTTTCTCTAGTGAATTGATCTGTTGATTGATTTATTCGTGTATTTATTGTGGTCTGTTTTCATCGCGTGCTTGTTTGTTATTTATTGCATAAAACAGCAAATGACGTTATCAGTGGTTAGGAACCTGTTCTGTTACAGAGTGTAATGGAACTATTTTCACCAACAGTCAGTTCCATCTACAGTCTGTGCTTCCAGTTCAACTACAGGAACGAAAAAGACGACCCAACATGGACAGCTGGAGAGAGGCAGAATACCATATTGAACTATGTAGAAGAGAGCGTTTTCTTCATTTTAGCCGCAGGGGGCTATCCCCCCCCCCCCCCCCCCCCTCTAGTGATCTGTGATTGAGCACGTTGGGACATGTTTTGTTGATGACTATCTAGGTAACGTTCCTAATGTGTCTACTGGTGTGGCTTTTCCCAGTGGAGCTGGACCAAAAAGGACAGAGAGACAGAGACTGACACAGCACCAGAGGACACACAGCCGCATACAGAGGGAGAAGGGGATCAACGCCCAGGTCCAGATCAGAAACGTCCTAGAGCCCCGGACCGTGGCAGTAAAAGATGACGTCAATAAGTGAGTAACAGAGATTATTTAGCTGGGCAGAGGGAGGGAGGGGCGGCAGGAGAGGAATACGGGGGGGTTTGGGGGGGGGGGGGGAGGAGGGAGGAGTTATTTCTGTTTAGTCCTTAAAATAGTCAAGAATTTGTTGAGGGGGAGGAAGGCTTCGCAGAAAAAAAAACAACTCTTAGTTATCACTGTATGAAGGAATGAACTTCACATGGCCAAAAATATTATACAGCAGTGCAAAAGAGATAGGGGGGGGGGGGGGGGGGGGGAGAATAGGGGGAGAATAGAGGTACAAAATATCCTGACCAACACTGTGGCTGTCCAGCTGTTGTCTGAAGCCTGGCTGATGCCAGGATGCACTATGGAAGGCAGCATGGAGCACAGCCCTGTCATGGAGTGTCAGACCAGAATAGAAAGTCTGTGGCATCATTATCATCCAGCACTGAGCATCTAACAAATTACAAAGATTGATTTTCGATATTATGCATAATTCCATTTCCATTGAAAGTTAATGCGATGTGTATATGTGTGTGTGTGTGTGTGTGTGTGTGTGTGTGTGTGTGTGTGTGTGTGTGTGTGTGTGTTTGCGCGCGCGTGTGTGGTGGGGTGTGTCTGTGGGGTGCATGCGCGCACGCGCACGCGATCTTCTCTTTCATGCCCTTTTGTGTGAGTTACATAACTAACTACACTTAGTTGCTCTTGTAGGACCTGTAATCCTCCATCTGCTTCCACATCTGATCTTCCCATTAGGTCAACACATTAAAGCTAACGGGTTTTGATTCGCTGCTTTTTGATTTTTGTCCTGGCGATTGCTAAGTAACCAGCAGATCATTTAACAAGTAAGCTTATTGAAAAAAAAAAACATCACAATCAACGTAACATATGTAAAAGCATGACAAAAAAAGCCCACCAGAAACACCCAAATTGATTTCAACAGCGTAAGCTTTGTCATTTGGGGGAAAGAAATATAAAGCCCTGTGGACAAACAGGCAACATTGTAAAGATAAGAAGGTGACTGTTTTTTCTAATGAATTGATCTGTTGATTGATTCATTCATGTATTTATTGTGGTCTGTTTTCATGACGTGCTTGTTTGTTATTTATTGCATAAAGCCGCAAATGACGTATCAGTGGTCAGGAAACTGTTGTGTTACAGAGTGTAATGGAACTATTTTCACCAGCAGTCAGTTCCATCTTACAGTCTGTGCTTCCAGTTCAACTAAAGGAAAAAGAGCCCGACATGGAGTGGACTCTCCCCCCTCCCCCACCCCCCCCCCCTATTCCACCCCTCCCTGGTGCTTTGGCGCATTTGGACATGTTCTATAATTGATACGGTTCAGGTAACCTTTCTAACATTTTCTGCTGCTGTGACGTCCCCCAGTGGAGATGGACCACGAGAGACAGTGACAGAGACAGAGACAAAGACAGAGAGACACAGCTGCCTGTGGGTGGTGGTGGTGGTGGTGGGGGGGGGGAGGAGGTTCAACACCCACATCCAGGTCAGGAAAGTCCTAGACCCTGGGACCATGGCAGTAACGATGACGTCAATAAGGGGGAGTAAAGAGAGTTTTTTTTGTTAGTTGGGCAGGGAGAGGCGAGTGGGGGGGGGGGGGGGGGGGGGAGGTGGAAGGGGGACTCTACTAGGATAAAGAGAGGGGGACTTATTTCTATACAGTCTTTCTAATGGCCAGAAGGTTGTTCTGGGGAGGAAGGAGTTGCAGCCAAACCTGATGTCATTAAGCGAATGAAAGAATGAATTACACCTGGCTGAAATGTTATTGAGCAGAGCGAAAGGGCGAGGGAGGTGGAAGGGATAGGGGGTATCAACTATCCTGACTTCACGGCGGCTGTCTAGCTGTACGCCTCGAGCCTAGCCGATGCTCGGCTACACTGTGAAAGGCAACATGGGGTGCAGCTCTGTCATGTAGTGTCAGACCAGAACAGAGCTATATAGAATCGTGATCATCCCTCCCCCCCCCCCCCCCCCTCCCCCCCCCCCCCAGGTGTGTTTTTAGTATTATACGTAATCTCTTCCCCGTTGAACGTTGATGTAAATCATTCAATCAAGTAACAGTCTTTTGGCTTTTTTTTTCAATTTTGTTTGTTCGTGTGTGCCTAATCTTTTTTTCCCTTTTTTTCTTTTTTTGTCTTTTTTTTTTTTTCTTACACCACCTTCTCGAGTCTGTTATATATCTACACCATGCCGTTCTTACATGGACCCTCACCCACCAACACCCCCAAACCCACCCCCCCCCCACGTACCCTCCCAAACCCCCCAACCCACAAACCCCCCCCCCCCCCCCACCCAAATACCCCCCCACCCCCCCCCCCCCCCCTTCTACCCCATCCCTTAAAAATCTTTCAATTCATTTTGTTCGTGTGTACCCAATCCCCCTTTTCTTTCTTTCTTTTTTTTTTTTTTTTAATATTTAACCGCCCTCTCGAGTCTGTTATTAAATTTAACACCATGCCATTCTTACGGACTTTAAACCACCCCCCCCCCTTCTTACCCCATCCCCACACCTCATTTGTTCCTCCCCGCCAACCCTGCAACCCACATAGGTGCGAGTGTAAGGAGTGGGGGGAAACGATTCGCTGGGTTATATCAACTTACCTGGCATATTAACCGATATCCAGCACAATCATTTCACCTGCTGTCAAACTGACAAACATCAGGGCCAACGCAATACAAGTATCTTGAGAGGCATATAAAAGCATGATAAATATAGGGGCTCAACATGAAGTCAAACATCATAAGCTTGATTTTTTTTCTGGAAAGAAAAATCGCGTCCTAACCGAAAAGAAAAGTCAAAATTTGGAAGAATGAATATCTAGTCAGTTGATTAATGATCTAATCATTCAATTACTTGATTATTTATTTATTTATCTATTCGTAATTTATCTATTTACTTTAAAAAAAAATTGTTTTTTTTACTTATTCATTTGTGTATCTATGTACGTTATCAAATCATTCAGTTTTTGTTGCACATAGGTTTACACCACACACACACACCACACACACACACACACACACCCACACACACACACACAACACACACACACATCTATATCTATCATAGATTAGATAGATAGATAGATAGATAGATAGATCGATAGATAGATAGATAGATAGATGTTGAACATTCCGTCTAATTGAGGGCAAAACATGTGCCCGCTTAGACCTTTTCTCAATCATTAATCTAATGGGCTTATAAAAGATTTTTGAAATCTTTTTTTTTTAAAAAGGTGGGGGGTGATAAATATAGGGGCGGGGGGGGGGGGGGGGGGGGGGCGGGGGGTCAGGGGGCATGGGAGGGGGGGGTAAGCTGGGATTTTTTTTTCTCCTTTCTGGGGGGGGGGGGAAAGAAAAAATCCGCGTCATACCGAAAAGAGGGGGGGTCAAATTTGGACGCAATGAATATCGGGGTCAGTATGATAATGATCAATCTTCAATTACGTGATTATTTATTTATTGCTCTATTCGTACTTTTATATTCTCCAGGGGGGGGTACTTTACAAAAAAAAAAAATTGTCTTAACCTTATTCATTTGTGTGATCTATGTACTTTATCAGAGGGGGGGGGGGTGGGGGGGGGGGTGGGGGGGGGGGGGTTGCACATAGGTTTACCCAACACAAACCCCACACACACACCCACACACACCCACACACAACACAGGGGGGGGGGGGGGGGGGGTCCTGAGGGGGGGCTAGATAGATAAGCGAGGGGGGGGGGGGGATGGGAAATAGATCGATGGGATGAGATCGATGGGGGGGGAGTAGTTGTGAAACATTCCAGTATTGAGTAAAACCATTGCACTAGCTTATAAGGTTTTCTCCAGGGGGGAAGGGCTGGGGGACCTTAGGGGGGGGGGTTTGAAATGGGGGGGGGGGTTAAAAAGGTGGGGGAGGTGGGGGAGGGGTTGTGGGTGGGAGGGGGGGGTGGGGGGGTATGGAGGTTAGGAGGGAGTAGGGTGAGATCTGGGGAAAGAATGGGGGTAACGACAAATGAGAGAAATCAGATGATGGGGGATCTATCTATCGAAAATCCACTCGGGGACTCTTCTAGTCTATCATCTATATATCTAGCATCTGGGGGTCATATATATATATCTATCCTTCACTCAAGTGCAGCATATGCGACCATCGTAAGCCCACCTATAATTCTCCGTCCCTCCATCCGATCCATCCATCCAGCCAATCCATCACATCCGAGCTAATACTAGCAATCTGTCCTTTCTGTCTGTCCTGTCCTGTCTTCTCTCCTCTCTCTATATATATATTACGTTGAATAGCCTGTAGTGTTAGCTGATTTGTTCGCGTTTCTCTCAAAATCCTCAACTTGGGAAGCTCTTCTACCGATCGAAGCCGCATATGGTTTCTTCCCCGAAAAGCACTGCGGGTGCCTTAGTCATTTGAAACCAAGTACCCATGTACAATGCCAAATGGGTCGCCGCATCTCCGTTGGAGGGTGGGTTGCTTTCCTGATCCTCCACTCTACTATAATTCTTAGTTCTGAGCGCGGAACAGTTTTCCATCTCCACATGGAAAAGAGAAAGGGTGCCTCACACAGATCCAGTGAAAGCAATTTTGGATGGATAATGCCACAGACGCCGAAGGGAACTTAAGGGAAAGGCAGCAAGGTCAGCTGGTCACGTCCTCCTTCGTTGAGCTCCATGAGCTGTGTGCCTTGCGGCTGCTGGACTCTTAAGCTGGGACTTTCGATGAAAACGTGACAGTTTCAGAGTAAGTACTCTCCCAGCTTCTGATGATGAGGTAGTTCAATTTTGCCACAGCAATTCTAAAGAATTATACAGCGCACTCCACAAAGAATGCCAATGGACAAAGACTGCATGCCACCATTCGTCGGCAGCTGCAACAACAGGGAAATCGCCTGGAATGCAATTCCGGATGCGGCAGTGACCCACTCTATAGGACCACCTTTCCATCACCAACGTCAATGACCAATAATTAGGTTCATCAGCAAGGGACGTCTACAGCTGTTGGAGCCAATGCAGTGAACAACATCTACTATCCTGATGCCTTACCGGAGACCGTGTGCTTTGTGCGGGTTTCGTTTTTGACACAAATTTCCATGCTTTGAATTGATGTTGTCGACTGAGGGGCCTTCTACCACACAAAGACACGACAGATGGATTGAAATTCATCAGAAAGGAGCTACAGAAATGCATTGTGATGGATTTTGTGTGATGTTTTTTCAAAATAGGCCTGTCTCTATACATGGTTGTGAAAGATCTACCAGGCTGAAACCTGATTCTATGTCTTCATCGCCCATATTGACCATCGAACTCGGTGGCATTCGTCATCGAGGTTTCAAACCCATTTGACACATTCATACAAACATGCTATGAGAGCAAATTTCAAAAGTACATGCCTCTTTGCTATGCTGTTAGTGATGCCGATTTAGCACAAAAGTGGTTTGTTCTAGTAATAGGTTCACTAGCATAGTTCATAAAAGAGTGGTTTCAGGACTTTCAATGTTAGGACTTGCCCATAACCAAATGTAAACAAATCGCAAAATACTTGAGCATGTCTGTCATGATTGGGTCTAGGCGTGTTTGGTCAAGGCGGAATCACCTCATGAACCAGCCTTGGAACTGACAGATGTTGACTTTCCAAACTGTGCTTTAAATAGTAAATAGATATATAAAGCTGACTAAAGCACTGAAGAATTGGAGACCAGAAATAGAGAGAAAGACGACTGGGGAAGAGAGAGAAAGAGCCAGGGAAAGAGAGAAGAGAGAGAGAGAGAGAGAGAGAGAGAGAGAGAGAGAGAGAGAGAGAGAGAGAGAGAGAGAGAGAGAGAGAGAATGTGAAAGATAGCTTTTATCGATGCGCCTGCAATCTGGACTACTGTGCTACTCGTTTGATTTGACCAGTTTAATGCATTAACAGTAACTGATATGTATGTATGTACGTACATACATATGTACGCATGTGTACATTTGTCAGTACAACCTTGAGTTAATCTGACAATAAATTGGGTTTCAGTCAGTCAGCCGTATGTGTGCATGTATGTATGTATTCATCTACTATATCTGCGTGTCAATATATATATATTATATATTATATATATATATATATTATATATATATGATATATAATATAGAAATATATATAGATATATAGTAATTTCTGAGCATGTGTGTGTACAGATTGGAGTGAGGGGGCTTAACAAAAGATATGTAATATCTGTCTCTTGGAAATTTCAAAGTTGTTTGTGTATTTTATCAAATCACTCCTTCTTCCACTCACTCACACCACCCTACAACATACCATCACAAACAGGAATCTAGCAGTGCAGTGCATGAAACGTTGGAATTCTGTTTATAGTTAATACTCTGACTTCAAAGTGAATTCTAGTTGTACTTGTCAATGTCCGTTGAGATCTGTACACCTAAACTTAAAAAAAAAAATTCCAGGATTTCAGAACAGTTTCTGTCTCCCACACATAAAAAAAATTGTTTGACCGTTTTTTCTTTCTCTCAAACCACTAAATTTGTGTCCTGTCTATGTTAAGCTGAATTTTGTGTAAATTTTAATGTACCCTTATATGGCTTCATTGAAAGATCTTTCACTTCCGTTCAAAGGATACGTTTCATCATGAAACAGCGAATCAAATTTTCTTTTCGCTTTAATAATCTGGATACCTTTAATAGATGCATTTCGTTGAATCGTTGAAGGACGAACATTTTCTGTTCGTGTTAAATGTACGTACGGTAAGATTGATCACCCCTCTCTGACGCAGGATGACCACAGTCGTTCAATCGAGTAACCGTTTTACAGTATAGCCAGTTCACGTAAAAAAGCATGTCATAAGTGATATCGGTGTAAAATGCGCTATCCATTATATCCTTATATATCAATCCCCCCATCCCCCAACCCCCCCCCCCCCCCCCCCCCCCCCAACAAAAAAAAAAAAAAAAATAATAAATAATAAAATAAAAATCAAATCAAAAATACAAAATAAAATAACAATAAATAATTAAAAAAAAATACAGGAAAGAAGAAAAAAGAGACTGGGAATTGAAAAGCTTGAAGCATTTAAGCAAAAAAATCTACAAAGTTACGCTGTCGAGGGAATGGTTTTTCATAACCTAACATTAAGATCAAATAGAAAAAAACATGTTCCCTTTCCAGAATCAGCCAGGAGCACAACGAAGATAAATTGTTTTGACCAATATAATGTCTTTCAAACCCCCCTTTTTTGATTCTTATGATAATAGTAAGAAAAATGCCATCAACACGAGTCATTTTTGGCTGTGCGAGTAGAAAACGCAATCTTAAAAACAGTTTTCAGCAGAGAATTCAGAGACGCTAAATTTTTGTGAAGATCTCTTCGGGTTTTTTTGATATCTTTTAGAATACAAACAATAGTGTGGTGGCCATTATATAATAATATATATATATACTATATATATTATATATTATATACAGTACAATAAAATTTATTTATTCCCAAGGATAAGTACCTGAGCACCGTTTCCAGGCAACTACAGAGCAGCTAGGTGTTGCAATGACTGCAAGAAATATTGAATTTATAAACAAAGCTTGCTCTTATGTCTCAGATTGTAGAAATAGGGGGTGATAAGCCTTCATATCTGCAGTGGTAGATGATTCTGCCTAACTGACCGTATGTGCTTGAGTGGTGAATGGGGAATAAATAAATGCTTCTCAAAATGAACCTTCAGCAAGCTTATAGTCTCCAAAGAGGGAGACCATCTCTCCAATGGTGAGAAAGCTCACTAACATATAACAATCCTGGTCAGATACCGGTATTTCGAAACCTGATTGTTTCTCCTCAGTGACCGCGGAAAGTGGTAATTTGCTCCTATGCCTCCCTCAGTGCCTCTTTGGTTTTTTGGTTTTAAAGAAAAAATGCTATACGACCAGAAAAAGGCTGGTGTGCAATACCAATAGTATGTTTGTTGAGTTTTTCAAAAAACTAAAACTAAAGGTGGGCCCACCTAAGAAGCAAAAGAAAATCATGAAAGAGCAAAACAACGCTACATTTTTCTTGTGGAAAATTAGAAAATATAAAGAAGATAACCTCTTAAGAGACCAAGTGCTGAGGGCCACACACTATATAATATATCTACCCAATAATATAATATATATATATACTATATATATATAATTATATATAAGATATCTATATATATATATATAAATAATCGTCAATTCAATTTACCTCCCATTTAAAAAAAACCCCCTTACGTAGAGGCGCATGAAGAAGTTAACTGAATTAGAGAAGAAAACCAATGAAAGAATTCTATCTACAGTACAAACCATCTGGACCTGGACTTTTTCATTTTCTTCCCCTCGTCTGCTTCCAGGGTCCCTTGGTGACTTGTAAGTCTCAGGTCATCCTCCAGTAGTAGTTTATCTTCAGACAGTGCTGGCACATTAGGCAGTTCTTTTTCCTGTTTATAACCCAAATCTTGCCCGCTGGCTCGAAAACTATATAAACTGTTTGTCTCCCCCCCCATATTCTTTCCCCAAATGGTATGAACTTATCCAGAATTTCCTGACCAACCCGCGAGGAAGCGCAGGTGTGTCCTGCTTTACGTCTCGTCGTGCCTGATTGACATCAAATAAAGCATAAAAGAAGGCCGCAAACAGGCTCCTGTCATGTAGCTCCAGACTAGACTGAGGGCCTCCGTAAACATGTATTGCCTTCTTTTATTCTTATTACATGATTGGAACACGATGATTTGAAAGACACCAAACTGCGCAAAAAAAAAAAAACAAAAAAAACCGCATTCTCGTCTGTTGTATTTAATTCTTTTTATACTAAAAGATTATATTCAGGCCTCATTTCACCTTCCTTCCTTTGTGTGCTTCTCCAATACAACTATAGGTTTTTACTAGCGCGCGTTCTGTTCTTCAAACATCATAGATGCTCCGCCCCCCATCCCCCCCGCCCCTCCCCCACACACCCCACCCCCATCCTACCCACCCCCACACCAACCACCACACCCAACTTTCCCGCAGTTTTTTTTTTTTTTTTTTAAACAGCTCCCACAAACAATTTAGGTGAGATGCAGATGATAACTATGGGGCCCTAATCGGGCCCCCATTTCCAGAGATCTCCTGAACAGCCTCATCCAACCTCCCTCCCCTCCCCAGTCCCCCCTCCATCCTTTCTTCCCTCCCCCCCCTCACTCCTCCCCTCCCTCCCTCTCCCCTCCATGCCCCCTCCATGCCTTTATTCTGAGAAAGATAATCATCAAACATATGATCTGAGAAGAAAAGAAAGAAAGTGAAGTGCCCCCCGAGTGTCCCCCCCCCACCCCACCCCTTCAGTGCCTTCTTCCCCCCCTCCCCCCTCCCCCCCCCCCGCCCTCCCCCCCCATAACCCCCTCCCTCTCACCCTTCACTTGTCCTCTTCATCACACAACTATTTACCTTGCTCCCTTGCGTGCCCTTTTGACATACAAACATGAAACACACTCGCACACCATCCCCTTCACACATACAACTGTATATTACGCCACACATATACACACAGATTAAACACACACGTAGCATCAGTTCCAAACACAAACACACGAAGCATGGGCAAAATATATGATATCGAATATGAATAATATTTTATATATATATTTAATCGATCCACCCTCATCCATTAATACATAACATGCGATATTTTTTTGTTTGTTTTGGGATTTATTTTTTTTTTGTTTTTTTTTTCTGTTTCCTCTCTCTTGCCCCATCCATTCTCTTATGCCCTCTTTTTTTTTTTTTTTTTTTTCTTACCCCCACAACCGGACATCCATGTCTGCGCGAGCTGGCACCTAACCAAAGAAAGTTGACTAAAAAAAGATGTCACTGATTTTATTTTTGTACTGACAGATTGGAAGAATCCAGTAAAGAGACTCCTGGACATTATGGTGTGACAGGCAGTGGCAATGCGCCACGCTTTGAACCAAGATAACAAAACAGCGGGAGAAACCCCTCATTCTGGGTAAGTTGTGTTGAAGAAGGCAGAAGCGGTGTTTGGTTGAATACAGGCTATTGATATCGCCATGTTAGCAGGGCATGTGCGTTCTGAAAGAATACAAAGCTGATAACAGGGTGACTGCAATTCAGACCGCCCAGTCTTTAGTATTTTGACAGAAAGAACAACAGACGAGTTTTGACAAGGGCTTTAACATGGTCATAAATGCAAATCTTTTCCTCCCTCCTCCTGCCCCCAAAGTTACAAGGACGAAATAGGTCATACCTAAATATGTATACGTGACAGCACGTGCTCGTTGAACACAACATTGAAAGCCAGGGGATGTGTCGCATACACTGTCATTTTATAGTGTCAAGCGATATGGCAGGCTGACATCATAAAGGAGTCTTCTCTGTACGTGGAGTATCCTGCCTGTCCCGGAAAGAGCCCTTCAGAGGTGAACACACGCACTCGACTGTGGTGTCGTTGACGCGTTCCCATCACAAAAGTACAAGGAATCACAACTTGCTTACAGAACTTTTTCTGAAAATATATTCGTAAGTTTGTTTTGAACCCCCCGATAAGTTGCGGGTTTTTCCAGTTAGGGTGTGCGTTGTGACGCTATCTGATTGTGCCTTGATATACTAAATTGGATAGGAAGAAAATGGATCAATTTTAGAGTGCAACGTATATAGATTTTAAACGTCTGCACTATTAGTGCAATGGCTTTCACTTCCCCCACTATATTGTGATACTTTGTGTACGCTGTCCTTCTGCCGGTGCCCTGTGTTGACGTAAGGAATATCTTTTCATCCCCCTTCTTACTTTTTCTAGTCTTTCTAGCTACCGTAGACAACGAAATACTGCGTGGCCCCTGTGCGGCGGAGGGTAGGGGTGAGTGGGGTCGAAAAGGAATCAAGTAGATCGGATGGGGGGGGGGGGGGGGGGGGGGGATGGTGATGGTGACGAGAGTCTTGGTCAAGTCGTGGGTGACACCCATGGCCCACTGACCGTTCAAGGCCCCCCCGGGCTTCCCCCCACGTTTCTGGCCTAAGGGCATATAACTATAGCTAGCAATCTCTGGTGAATGGCTGAATGTGGCATTTTGTGGATAGGTCGAATTCACCGCTGATCGGATGCCTATGGCCAACACGTTATAGCTGCTTTTGACCCACACCTCTCTTGCTCGGATTCGGTCGGAGGCTCAACCCTCACACCCCACCCATGGATCTTGCTGGTTGGTACGTACTATCTGCGGCCTATCGTGGTTGCCACAGAGCATCATCTTTCAGCGTAGTGTCGATCGGACGACAACAGGTCTGACGCCAGTAGACCAGCTTACCGACAAAGGTCCAACTCGTATGTGTGTGGTTCGACATGTAGATTTCGGCAGTTTCTACTGCCAGAATGCAGCCCTTTCCAGAGCTTCGGTGTTCTCCTGCCCTGATCTCAGAAAATTTAGGGGCTCTAGTGGCATTGGATTTCTCTAATTTCTCTATCCTGCTCTCCCACCGCATATGTATTAATTCCATGGCCACCGCTTCAGAGTCCAAGCAAAGGCCAGGTCAACTCCAGAATGTGTGTGTCGAGTTTGGCTTCCCTTCAAAGTAACCGTACGTGGGCCAATCTGCTGTTATTACGCCTGCTTCTGGCTTGGTGGGCGATAGTTAGCATGACATCAGCGGCACGCGATGACCATCACCATGTGCCAAGCTTCATGTACAGTTTCAGGATCCCTCAATGTTACCCTACCCATTTGCTACCTAAATCTTCGCCCCTCATGCAATACCACTGGCTCGCGTCACTATCAACAGCCTCTCAAGTAACAGGTAGAGTCTGTAGCCACGGCCGCCGCATTCAAATGAACTTTCTCGTCTTTCGACTTTCGTTCTTTTCTTCGGGCGTGCACACAGATCAAAACGCGCCGGACGGAGGAATAAGGTGGATATAACGTATGCTTTCAGAAGAGACTCATGTGACAACAGTCAGGACAAACACCTACTATTCCAGCCCACGTGCTATACCGAAGCGATGCAACATGATCACTCCAGCTTAGTCACAGGAGCTGATAGCCTGCTACATCCTTTCATTAATCACTCCACAACTCACGGAGGCCTGTTCTGTCCAGTCGTTACCTGTCTTGCCAGTCGTTTAACCACTGGGAGTTTGGGTTGGGGGTGTCAAAGCAGCAGAGATCGCTGCGCTGTTTTGCTTTTTTACCTTAACACTGATGAACGACTTCATTCTGACTGTAACCCATCAGACCTTGTTCTCACTGTCGAGGGCACCAGATCCTGAATATGGCCGGCCACACATAAAATCAATGTGGACTGTACTGCTTTTTCGCATAATGTCTAGCGCCAATTTGACCTGGCGACGTATCTGGTGCAGTTCAGCAGACACAGCAGCCTGCCTGTCCCCCTGATCAAGGGCTGCAGTCAACAGGTCTTTCTTTTTCAGGGTTGTCTGATTTCTAGAGCGGAAACGTCATCTTTGACACTGGTTGAGCAAAGGTACCAGGGAGGGGTTTATGTGATATCAGAATGGAATAGTAAGGCCGATTTGAAACATGGCAAATCAGGATTGCCGCCTAATGCTCCTTGTGACGGGTGGCACGTGACTGTGAGGCTGTGGCAGGAAGTGATGAGCAAATTGCATCTTTTTTTTTTTTGTTTTTAATGTATCCACCACCGGATATAAACATTGAAAACAACTCACTGAAAAAAATTTGGTAACCCAAAGTACGACCACAATGTCAAAGTTTTCATTTGTGCACTACAGGGCACACACCAACACACACACACACACACCACACACACACACACACACACACACACACACACACGCTCTTTGAAAATTGAAGAACGATTTAAAAAGAAAGTAAATGTAAGAACAAGGTAAGTTGTCCAAAAAAAAAAAAAAAAGCATCCTCGAACATGAACAATCCTGTCTATGGTAATTCTCGTGGCGTTTACGCTCAAGATTTTAAACCAAACACGTGCGATAGACCACACACTGATAACACACATCACCACAGCCACCACAAACCCACACTACCACACACACGATTTATAATACGCATTAGCTTTGAAAAGTGACAATGACGTTCGTTTTGGTGTCACTTTCGCGTGGATCCATCCTTTGGGACAATACAGCCCCGATAGGATTTTTATCCGGAAGAGAAAACCTACTCGCTCGCACGTGCTCGAAAGCTGTGCAGTTTCTGCAGAATAGACGCTAACATTGCGACTATGGGTGCATGAATCCGAACTCCACCCCTGCTGTCGCTTCGCTATACCCTAGGATTGACTCAGAGACCTGGTGATTTGCTGGCTGAACGTCATGAAACTGTTACGACCGGCACCTTGGACCGTGTTTTATGATTGACTTGTATTGACTTGTCGTTTGAGGGATTACATGCTGCACTCATTTCAGCGTTCTGTCTAAATATATGGACACCAAGCTAATTTTGAGCCTACAGTTATTTGAGAAACGAAAACCACCATGGCTTGTGCTTAATATGACGTGAAAAGGAGTCCCCATGGCCTCAATCCTCACCACACCTTCCCCCCCGACAAACCCCCTCATGCAACCCCTCGCACCCCACCTTATTCTCTCTCACGCTAATTCTCCCTCCATCCCTCTCACTCATGAGTAATAATGACATCACGGCGTATAGCGGAGTCACTGCAGCAGCAGCAGCAGCAGCAGCAGGCAGCAATAGTAGAAGCAGAAATAACAACACTTGCCATTGAAGTTTAGATTAAGAATTTGATTTGTTTAATACTGTCTTAGAAAAGAAATGCTGTTGATTCGCTTTCACTGTCTTAAAGTAGAACAGCAAACATAAACCTTATAGCTGTTGTCGGTGATTTTTTAAAGGTGTCATTGTTAAAAGTATTTGTTTTGCGGTTATAGTAATGAATGAGTGTTGATTGTAAAGCGCCTGAGAGCTTGGGTCTCTAGCCGAGAATAGGCGCTATATAAGTATTCATTATTATTAGTTATTGATACCAAAATGTGATGAGCCATGTTTCCTGTCGTTAAAGATAGAAATGAAAATAGTACCGTGCCCTTCTGTCCCGCTAATGCCATGCCTTTCTGTCATCTTTAGTCCCTGGAGCCAGGTACCAACTGGTGCAGCGTTTGCTATGAAGGAAAACAATGGAGGTCAAACGCCAGAGGACGGTAATAGGTGACAGTCTACAGTTCTCATTCTAATGTGTGATCCGTCCATCCAGCGCAGAACTACCATTTTATTTATTTAATCTAGTTACTTTGTGTGGATGAGGTAATGCATGAGGAATGGAAGTGACTGACCAAAAAAAAAAAAAAAGAAAAAAAGAAAAAAAAAAAAAAAAAAGAAAAAAAAAAAAAAAAAAAAAAAAAAAAAAGGAAAAGAACAGAAAACCGAACGAAAAACATGTTGTTTTAATTCATTTGCAGACTCGAAGTGCAGATCCAAATTTGTTTGAACTTGGCCTAGAACTGAGGTGTTACATGTGCCATTCAATTTTTTTTTTTTCTTCTTACGGATAGCATAGGGAATGTTGTTGACGCAGGTTGAGAAGTTTCAGCAAACTGTATGTATGTCTCCTTGTTGCACGTGTGATCTGCACTAACTCTTTTATGTTATTTTATTTTTGAACCTTAGGTTTCCCATGTCTAACTTCCAAAAACGGCAAACTTAGTATACGGAATGAAATTTGTGAAACAAGACTATGATTCGGGAAATCGAGATCAGAGATTAAAGGTCAAGACAAACCGCGTTTCAGCACACGGAAAACGCTTGAAAGCATGATAGCCTTTAGGGTCCCGCAACAGTTGATTTTTTCAGACTAAAAAGAATGTGTGACTGCTTGTGGTGAGAGCTATCATCTTACTGACACTGAAGTCAAGATCAGAGACATAGAAAAATCAAAAATAACAACAAGCGAGATAAATAAGAAATAACAAAAAATATCTGGGCATGACATAAAACAAGGGTGCTTGCATTTGATTGTAAAGCTTAGAACAACAGTGGTTGGCTTTTGGGTAGGCCATCACTTCTATTGGAAGTGAAGCTGAGGAATGAATAATCAAGGTCACAGTACAGTGCCAATGAAAAACGTGGTGTTCTTACGCACAGGACCCTTAGCTTTGCAACCTGATTATTTGTAAGTTGCCAATTAATTAATTAATTAATTTTATTTGTTAAGTTATCATTATTGTCAGTATCATGATTATCATTATCAGTTTTATCAAGAGTACTTAATCTCAATCTTTTCGCTTTTCCTCGGTTAGAGACCAAACTCTCAGTGGTTTACCAAAACCCAGGTCTCGTCTACACAACAGTGCAGACAAGCCGACTGAACCAGCTACCTGCTGGGGCTGTCGTATTCCGTCCTTTCCCGTTTCAACTGAATCAAAGTTAGTCATATCCAGGTTTTTTGCCCTGCTATCTTTCGATCTGTTCACGATAGGGTGCATAATGCGTCATCCATACCAACGAACAATCTGGGCCACCTCCTTGTCAAAGTTGGTATGGGACTTTACGTGTGTGCAGGTGTTTATTCGTGCGTTCACTTCACAGAACCCTCGTTTTAAAAGTCACTAATTCGAGAACTTCGTTTGAAAAGTCCTATTCGAAAACTTTATAAAATGGAGTCAGAACCAATATCACTCACTCTGAATGAACATCTCCCCTGTATCAACAAACGGCCCGGCGGAGATTCGAACTCGTGACGATGACCGCGGATCACCAGGATTACGTAAAATCCAGTGCCCTAAAAACTGAGCCATCTCAACCCCATTATTGTAATATATTAAACACGTTATCATACATGTACATTTCATTTCTTCCACTCTGAGGTCTTCTTTTAGGCGTAGAACGTACACAGTAACAGTTCTGAGAAAGATAACGCCTCGAAATAAATTAGCAGTATTCAGTCGTAAATTGGAAATAGCAATTATTGTAATTGCATCAGTATCATCGTCATCATTATTATCATAAACGCCATTGGCCTTGTTTCATCTGTATAAACCACTGTTCATCATCATCACATCATCATCAATCAATCAGCATCATTACCACCATGACTACCACCACCACAGTCAGTTTCTGATATTTGAAAGCTGCTGTTTTGTTTTTTTTGTTTTGGCTCCGCCTATGCACAAACTAGTTGAATCGTATTTCTGAAAAAACAAACAAACAAAACACAAACTACCGTCTACTGAAATGGTTACGCAAATTCAAGGACAGGGGAGGAGAAGGTCACGCCAGGGGGTGCTCAGTTCTAGGGATGTTAGGTTTCCCTTTCCCACACACCCATACTTTACCCTGGCACCAACCCTGGCAGCCGTCCAATCGAAATTCGCCGGCAAAGTAAGCACCCTAGGCTGTCATTCTGGACCAAAAAAAAAAAAAAAAAAAAAAAAGTGACGAGAGACGAAGAAGAATAGAAGACGAAGACTGAAGAAGAGAAGAAGAAGAAGAAACCATTGACGGTGGTGGGCGCTGGGACAGAGGCAAGCAAAACGGTCGGTGATCATTACAGCAGGGGGTCAGACACAGCAATGTCAAAATCTGCAGGGGCCTGAAGCCTGAAATGATAAGTTCTGCAAGACTGACTCAGATACTTAATGGGTGGTGTAATGGGGGAAGGCTAAACTGTGAAACCAAATGTGTAAGATGTTTGAAATCCAGTGGAGATTCGAACACTTGACTACATTCGAGGCTGCAAACAGGACTTGACAGGAAAAAAAAGAACCACACACACACCGGGACACATACCACAGATGTAAATATATAACTGCCAGCATTGTCGGTGGGCTAATTGGTTAGGAGTGAACGTGCAGCAAGGTAACGCTGTGGCTGAAGACAGCTGCTCCTTGGGGTTTGTTGAGGCGTGGTTCCGATAAATCGCAAAACTGCCCGGGCCCTTTCGCTTAACAGCACAGAAATGAAAAAATGGCTGACTGACAAGTCAAGTTTAATTATCAATGTCATGGGATCACAATGAGAAGCGATTTTCTCCACTGGGCCCCTAGCTGGCGAATAGTGGTAAAGAACTAGTCTAATATGAATGAGCGGGGAAGATGAACACTGCGCCAAGAAGAGTTGTGTGTGTCCATCTCTGTCACTTTCATGAACAAAGAAATTGTGGTCAATGGCCGGGGGGCTCTGTCGAAAGGCCACTGGGCACCCCATAGGAAGTGATTCACAGAGTGCACAGCAAGACTCGTAGTCTCTTTGTGACTGGTTTGCTGACTGTCATTAATGTTTTGTATTTTAAAAAGAAATTTGTGTTTACATCATTTGTCAGCCAGCTTGAAGATTGTCTTCAGGTATTCTGAATCTTACTTTAAACCCCATTACGTGAAACGTTCAGTTTTTCTTGCATCACCATAATTCATTACCCCTGTCCCCAGACCATTGATGGTGAAATAAGAAGGCGATTTGGTTGTTTTTTTTTTTTTTTTGTTTTTCTTCTTTTTCTTTGCCTGTGACATTCATATGTCTGTCGTGATATCATAACATATTCTCTGAATCTTTTTCTTTTCGGTGTCGGTCGTTTTTGATTGAGAAAAGCGTCCACTTTCACTGGCGTAGTGATTGCGCTAGCCATTTTTTTTTTTTTTTGTCACAACTGGTACCAGTCATCCGCAACTGGTCAAAACCAACAGCACAGAGTGGCAAATGGAATCAAACTGGATCGCAACAGTCAGTAAAAAGTAAAGAGCTGTGAATGCCTCGTTTCCCCTCCACCGCCAGCACCGGAAACACCGAAATAATTAAATATTAAATCGGCTACACGATGCTCGGTAGGTATATGTGTTTCGTCGTGAATTCCCTCGGATTCCGTCCTCTGACCGGTACAATACCAGTAATTACCGGTAAACGCACAACTTGAAAAGCCACTAAAAACTGGAGCTGGCCTTTGGGTGTTTGTGTAGTTGTACACTTCATGTGTTTTACGTAGGACTGGAGTATTGGTTGTGTTTGGCAACCGTTTCTTTTTCTCTTTTTTTTTTTTTTTTTTTTTTTTTTTTTTTTTTTTTTTTTTTTTGAGTGAGGGAAGTCTCACGGTGACTAGAAACTCCTGCCTGCACGTGTAGCAGTGCCCTGAGGCGTTCAGATTTAGATTTTATAACTTGTTTCACAGTATAGGATTGCTTTGCTGTTATTGGTTTCCTTCAATTTGAATACATATTTATGGCCTCTTCCTTTTTTTTTTTTTGATCTGGCTTTCCATTTTTTAAAAGCTTGCTTTGTTAACAGTTTTATGCGCTTGATCTATATATTGTAAAACTGGTCAGCATGGAGCATAGTTTTTTTTTAGTTGGCTTTTTTTTTTTTGTTTTTAGTGACTAGTAAGTTTCATTTGGCCAGCCGCTAGGCATTGTGTCCATGGTATTTCTTTATCAACTGTAGGAAAGTTTCATATGGTGGTCTTTTGTTTTTGGATGCATATCATGAAGTTTACATCCGCCTGAACCCATGTCCAGGACCAGGTATGTTTTTGTGAGTGAAAAAATCGCTTTGTGTATTACCATGGACTGTGATATGTTATTTTATTACAATTTTGTAACTCTCTTGGATTAAACAGCGTAAATGTCTCTGGTATTGGGATTTTATGGTTTGGGCTGTTATAGTGTTAGTTGTGTAAGCAGACTGATTTTTTCATTCTTAGGCATTTATTTTCATTTAGATAGGGCGTATCACTCGCTTGGATACAAAAATACATTCAGTGTTTACAATGAATGAATGAAATCAAAAATGCATGCATCAACAAAATGACATGCATAAAAACTGTCAAAAACGGCAGTCGTAACGCTTTCAAACATGTAGCAACAAAACAAAATTAAAAAGGCAATGACCAACTCCTCATTTTGTCTGTTTCTTACTTCAAAAAACATTTTTTTTCCTTTCAAAACTTATACCATTTCTCTATAGGACTTTGTGCTCATCGTTTTGCGTTTATTGGACACGTTTTGTAGTCATTACGGGTAGGCACCCACTTTCCACTTTCTCGATTGGTAAATTAGGTCACAAAAAACGTTAAGTATTGTACCCACCGGTTGTTACAACCTGTTGTTATTAGAACGGTGCCTGAAATACGTTGGTCACAACACACCTCAAATATTTTCTTTATACCTTTTCATTTGTTTTAAAAACGCAATAGATCCCAGATTGATAGGGCTTAAAATACTATCTTTATATTTTGAATGTGCCAGCACGAACCGAGATTATGGCCAATAATGGCTCATGCTCACACCACTGTTTTCTTTCTTGGTGTGTGTGTTTGTGTGTGTGTTTGTTGTGTGGTGTGTGTGTGTGTGTGTGTGGTGTGTTGTGTGTAAAGTGAAAGCGTTACTGGTTGGTGTGATTGTGCTGTTATTTTGTGTAAGGGGATGGTAAATGCAACTGTTATGGCTGTTTATTCCCACCTGCTATGAACTGATGTTTCTAGCTATGAACTGATGTTTTTTTTCGTAACCTGTTGTCCTTGGTTTGCATACTGAATGCAAATGCTGCTCTTTAATGCTTTTTTTTTTTGTTTTTGGTTGATAAAATTGCATTATTGAAAAATAGATTGACAGATCAGCTAGATAAACAAACACCACACTGCGACAAAACACCCACCACCACACACACACACACACCAACACACAACACAACACACACACACCACACTTAACACACACGACAACCACAAACCACAAACAGACACAACAAACACACACCAAAGGTTTGTTTGGACAATTACGTTTTATTTAAGATACTAGCATTAGCAAAAGGGAGGCAAAGAATATATTAGGTATTATTAAGGTTGACTGTCCTTTGTCACTCACCAGAGAAAGTAATCAAGGTCATATAATCGAAAGCGATTTCTCGTGAGTCAATACCAGTTTCACTCCATGTCAAAACGTCGTTAGCAAACTCTGTTTAAACTTTTGTGTCGATTAGCTGACCGTTTTTCAAGCCTGACTTATGGGGTAGCATAAAGACTTGGTATGTAATTTTACCCTACGAACCACAGTATTCCCCAGACTGTTAAGTGTGGTATGTCGTGGGGATCTGTTCAGTTCAGCATGTACGATTTTTGATTGTGAACTAAACGAAACCCTTTTTGAATGGTGTTATACCAAGTCGCTGACACACTGGCATGTTAATGTTAATGTTGACTTTTTAGATTCGTTGCCATGTTTGTTTTCTCTTGTTAAATTAACGAGATCACAAACCTTTTTGGAAAGCCCATTAAGGAACAGTTTATAATCATCATAATCGTAAGTTATGAGTTACTTTAATTTATTTTTCTCTAATTTTTTCATAGTTACTGTCCTATAATTCCATCTATCCTTTATTTTTTGTTGCTATGTAAGCACCATCGTTTCTCTTCTTCTCTTCTTGCTTGCACGTGCGTATTGGCTGCTCGTGTTTTCTGTGTATCGGGTGAACGTTCAGGGCGTTTTTCGACAACGATTTCCATTTGTGCCTGCAGTTGTTTACTATTTCAGTTTTGGTATTTATGGGTTGCTAAGTATGGTTTACATAGTATTAACCATTTTTCAGTTAGGCATAGGTTGCATCTCTTTTTGAAATATTATTGTATGGTGATGCTCTTTTTATGATTTTCCAAGATATATTGTAGTTTATTTTATTTTTTGTCTTTAAGTCTCCAAATGTATTTGCTCAGTTCTGTTTGGTTTTTTTGTATTTTTCTTTATTAAATGACTGTTTATGGTTTGCATATCTGGTTTTGAAAGTGGTTTTCCGTAATCCCTATATATGTTTCTTTTTCATGTTCTGATGTCACAGTGGCTTGGTATACAATATTATTATTATAGAGGCATTTGTTGCTTAAGGGCACTGTTCTTTTTTTAGTGCAGTTGCAAGATTTCCTTTCTTCACCCTTCTTTCACCCTTCTTTGCTGTGTTGGTTTTCATTTTGTTAGATGAAATCAATTACATTTTTCAGGTTCAGGTTGGGCATACATGATTCATGATACGTTTGATAGTGTTTTTGTTGAATATTTTTGACAGTTTGTGTTCTTTTGGAAAACGATGTTGTTAGGATTTTTAAAAAACTCTTTTCCCTATGTTGTTTTGACTAACTCTTCCGTCATATGGAGGGTTGTACATGTAAGTGTTTTCCTTTTCCTGTTTTTCTTGTTTTTGGTTTGGTTCATGCATGTTGTCTGGGTTGTATTGTAGTCGGTAGTTGTAACCACTATTTTTGCAATGCTTCTTGGTATTTCTAACTGCTGCGTTATTGAATACTCTCTTTCATTGCATGATATGTTAGATAGTCTTTTGTTTATGCCATGCATTGGGTATAGTTTTTAGTATGGGTGATGTGGGTGGTTTGATGTTTAATGTTTACATAGATTGGGTGTGTCATTAGGTTTCTTGTATGTTTATATCTGTGGTTGTTGAGGTCAAGTGTTATGTCTAAGTAGTTCACTACCTTTTTGTTTTGCTTCATGGTGATGTTTTTAAGTTTTGATTTGGAAGATTTTGTGGCATAGTTCTTTTTTCTTGTTTTTTCTATGGTTCTTTGGGTTGTTTGGTTAGTGCAGACGAGGCCATCGTCTCTGTATAGTCCGAACTTGTTTTCCAAGTTGTGTTTGGATGGATGGACAGCATGAACAGTCCCGCGCACCATTCGCAGTTGTTCTGGCACCCATCATATGATCCCATGGTCACATCAAAATGTTGAGTTTGCGTGTTCGTTTTCTTGATCCAGGTTTCAATTCTGCACTGGAGTAAGTTTTTTCTTAGTGTGGAGAATGATTTTCCATTTCTGATCCGGTGTTATTTCTGCATGTTTATTGTGCAAATTTCAGAGCTTTAATGAGTGTGGTCATTCAATCATCTATGATGGGTAGAAGTCAACTATATTTGAAGCATTGTTATGAATACTACTGTATTCTTCTTGCTCTGTTGGTTGAGTTGGAAATTTTTGAAACCATATGGATAACTTCGTATGTGTCTTCTCCAAAGGTATGTTATTTAGAGTTTGATTTTAATGTTTTTTAATGACTTTTTCTGAATATACCTTTCCCTTACTGTATTTTACCTCATTAATTCAGTACCTAGATCGTTTTAGATGGGTTGATTATTCTACATGTTGGGTGGTTGTAGAAATTAGGCTTGTGGTCTTTGAGGGTTATAAGGCTTCTTTTATTGCTGTTTTGTTTCCACCCTATCACTTAGATCCATGCGATGCACAAGTTCTTTTTCTTTTTTTTTCGGATGTTGTCATGTGTATTTTATCAGCTTTTTTGTAGTTTTTTTGAAATGTTTTGTCAAGAATTGGAGTACTCATTTATTTCCATTTTGTAGTATTACTGGTTTTGTGCAAGGCCTTCACGAATATTTTTTTGTCATTTTGTATTTGTTTTTATTTTCATTTTTTAAATGATGTTGTGAAAGATTCGTTGTTGTGATCTTTTGAATTTCCTATTGGTCTTATCCATTTCATTTCATGTTGTTTGTTCCTGCGTAAAGATTTTTATTATGATATCAAGTGGCCGGTAGGAGGATCGCCATTTGATGGGTTGGGAAGCCGTTAAGTGTTTTTAGCACTCTTTTTCTTTTTTTTTGTCGCATGGTGTGGGTGTCAGGGTTGAAAAAAAAGCTTTACCATCTCATATTTGCACCAAGTTTTATTTTCGGTTTGTTTCTATTAATCTTTTAGGGGGATTTGTGGGGTGAGAATTGGGATACTGGGTTTTAAGATTGCCTTAAATATGATTTTATTTTCTGATTTATTTTAAAAACTCATCTCGGTTCAAGAAGTGCTCAACAGGGAGGTAGCAATTATCATAAATAATCAATTATGCATATTTGTATAATCACCGTCATGATTGTGTGTTCATAAAAGAGCTCAACCGCTTGGGGACGCAACATCTGTTAAAAAGCAAGTGGTTTTTAAAAAGGTTCTATAAAAAAGTATCTACAAATTTGTTTCAGGCTAGTCAACGTCTCTCAGTGTCAGGATAATGCTTGGGATCGAGCTACCGCCGATATATATATAGCTTGTAGGGCCGCTGCTTGCACGTCGCGTATTGGCTGCACGTGTGTGTTCTGAGTATCGGAGTTGGAAGATGCGTTGGCTAATCGTATAATATATATATATATATATATATATAACCTAGTAGTAATATTATATATAGTATATATATATATAGATTTCTATATAATATAACATAAACATCTTTGCTTGAGAATTCCTTTAAACATATCCGTCATCATTGTAAAGTGTCAGATATCCATATGCTATTCGCTGGTCTCTTAATGTGACGATAAATATCGATTTCATGCAGCCAGTTTCAGTATAATTATTAATCCCTGAATGAAAAATGTATACATGTGTTATAAACAAGTATACAGAGACACAACTGTGTTTTAAACAAGTGTTTACTCCGCTCATAAAGGCACAAATTTATATTTGATATATCTCAAACTGCTAACATGAGACACTATGAACATGTACAAAGGTTCATGAATCTTGGTGGGACCACGAAGCTAGCCAAGAATCATAACACACTGGGAAAGACTGCTTTTTAACTACACACAAAATTAGTGAAGTAAAGCCTTAAAGTGGTTTCAGCAGTAAAAAAATATTGCATAGATGTTTGGGTACCAATGTTGTCTTAAATAGGGTCTAGATGGGAGTTGTAAATAATGATAAGTGCAATTTCTGCAGAGATAATAAAGATAGTATTGATCATATATTTTGGAAGTGCAGACACGTACAGATATTTTGGAATTCACTTACTAATCTAATGAACAAGAGAAATGTAGGTAAATGCAAGAGAATATTAGGATGCACGGAATCCTTTGTCTTGCTTGGCCATGACAGTGTTATTACTAGTGATGAAGTATTTAAACTTTATAATGATCGTTTTGCAAAATATTACATATTCAACTGGCAAAAGTCAAAAAATAACGTCGCCACAACTAAAACGTGTTCTCTCATAAATGCAAAATAATAATATAAAACTGGAATAATATCATGCATATTTAAAAAATGTGAGCGCTACACAGCATATGTGTGCACTATAATGGGCTACAATATATTCGCATTCACCATGCAAGATTGACTGGGGGGGTTTTATACCGTAACTATACATACAATCACGTAATAACAGAGAACTTGTTTATTACCAAGCATTCCTAGGGACCTGACTCTATATCGTCTATAACAATGAAAAACAATGGCAAAATTATTATTGTAGGCCTAACCATGATACCGCAACAATCGGTGCTGTATGTAACCATGTGCAATGCATGCTTCGTCTACAAACAGCGTGTCCGGATAATACGCAAGTAATGTACCCAACTCTTTGAAATTATGTATCTAACCCATATTTTCGGCTCTTTCTATTTCTCCTTTGCGACCTCTCACGGTCTCCCTCTTCCTCCCTCCTTCGTCCTCCCACCCACCCCCCCTCTTCCTCGTCTCTCTTTCTTATGGCTCTAAATAACTCATAAAAGAAAAAAGCAGAAGAAATGTACATTTGATGCTTTATGCTTGTTAGTGTACTCATACTACTGCTTTATGCGTTTGAAAAAAAATTAAAAAACAAAAGAAAAATAAAAGGATATCAGCATTATTTGTGTGACTAAGTCATTCACAACGCTTAAATTTTATTTACATAAGAACACCCTGGTATTCTATGCAGTTTATCAGTGTTTAACAAGGCTGATCACGTCCTTTTGCTTACAGGAGCCAAGTAAATCTGATATCTTTTTCCGCAAGGACCTAGAGATCCAAGATTTCGCAATGATTGTCTCGCCTGTCACCCCTACTTAAATGCCGCTCACGTAAAATCCCTTCAAATCTCCCAGGTTCGGCAGTGAATGAGTCCACTACGCATGTTGTTGATGCCACAATCCATCACCCGGCCAGCCGGTCCTTTTTTTTTTTTTCCTGCCCTGCTCTTCTGACTTTCATGACGGGCAGGACACATTCGTATAGACCCACGTCGAATTCTCTACAGACAAACGTGGGGCAGTGTAAGTAGTCCTGACCTTTCATGATGCTACTTTTGGCATTCGTTCCTAAACTATACTGCTGCATTACCCTGCTGCATTGGCTCGCTGCCGCTGGCTTATCTTCACCCTGGAAATACAAGCTGCCGATCATGAAAAGGAAGACGTCACTTAATTTTATCCTTTATTTTGAGCTGTTTGAATTAAATCTTTTATCGACCCACCTCTATTCTATACACCCCCCCCCCCCCCTGCCCGCGCTCCCCTTCTTTTGCTGCATGTAAGATTTTAGTTGCAATGTTTATATTTGTGCCATGCTGATTGTCATGCCTTGCTGATATTCGTGCCTTGCTATTTTCTATTCATGGCTTTTCATGAATCTGGTTTGTTTTGTTTTTTGTTTTTTTTTAAAAAACATAGAGCTGACTTTCTCTGACTTCCTTCCCGTTCAAAAACCTGTCTCGCATTAGGCTGAGGGCGGGCAAGGTGTCAAGTTGCACTGTAAAAATCTGGCATGCCTGAATTTCTGTCTCTGTCTCTCTCTTGTAATCCAATCGTTTACCGATTCATTCTTATTACGTAAATTAATTCAGTACATTCTTCGCGGCGCTGCCTGCGCGCAGCACTTTCAGGCGTGTGAGTGTGTGTGTGTGTGAATTTCAAGGAAATAACTGTGTAACGAACAGAACGTACCAAAGCTATATTGTCCACATAATATTCGGTTTTAGTGTATTGGTATTTATTTGTAGGACATAATCTCAAACAAAACAAGGTACAAAGCCTTTAAATTATGCAGTATTTTATATGAAGGAAATGAACGACACTGAAGTTCGTTATGTTGTTGTCCTGAGCTATCAAGTTGTTTGAACCGCGATTAATCATCTTCACTAAATTACCTCCATACAACCATTGTTAATTTTGTGTCTCCAGCAGTTCTATAGCAAAAAAAAAGAACAATACAAAAGGGACATAAAACCGAGAACTGTGAGTAGACTCGTTAGCGAATGGGAACGGAAGAAATGCTGTCTGTGTGTCGCTGAACCGTCCATGGTGTCTGTCTGCCTGTGTGTCTGTCGCGTGGCAAAAATGTTGTTCTATATTCGCAAATCTCACACAAAACGTCTAGGGCCGATCTTTCCTTTCTGAAAATTTTTAGGATCTTATGTCTCTATTGTGGTCACGGGGATGATGCCCGCGATGTTTATATTTTAACCAGAATATAGCCGTTACTAACGGCTATAACAGGCTCCCCAAACAGTTGTTTTCCTCACTTAAGGAATATCCTCCGTAGTACTTAGACGAGTTGTATTCTCGGTGACGAAATAAATTATGGGGGCGCAGTGGTTTGATTGTGACTTTCTTCTTTATGACGTATGCGAACTGTTTATCTATTTATGACGTATGCTTGATTGTAACGTTTCTTCCTTTCTTTGACGCTGTAGCACGCGTTTTCAAGATAAGGCATGGTTTATATGTAATGTGCCATGTTTTATATGTATGAATGGGGTTTCATGTTGGTGAGATACCTGTATCATCCAGCGTTGTGCTAAATTAACAGTGATATATATTGTTGTGATACTTGCTGACTGACGTGAATGTATAACTCCCTTCGTGCCTATTTAAAGCAACTAACTCCCTGACCGAAACAGTCCTCCACCGTGTATCCATGGGTATTTCTCCCCCGCCAAATTCTCTGGGGGGGTGTGATATAGTCAAAACCAAGGGGAAGGGAAAACAGGGGGGGGGGGGGCACGAAAAGTCAGTGATAATGGCGTCGTGGTTATTGTAGGCTCTGTGGACACACACCATAAATTCAGTAATCACAAAAAAAAAGCAGCTGGTCGGCGGAGGTGAAAAAAGGGGGAAAAAGGGGTAGGCAGTGCTCACTTACCAACACACGCGTGATGATCAACGACCAATTGTGAATCAGCAGTGGCTGATTAGAAGTTGGCATGTAAGTTATGGAACGTCGAAGCGAGCGTGCGTGCGGAGTCTTCGGCGGTGGGGTGGGCCGACGCCGGCCAAATCGGACGGGCAGCGCGGCGCACATTTGTCGGGGTGTTCCAACCGTGGTACCTGGATGGGAAGGCAGCTCCCCGTGGGGGGATAGGGGGGGGGCAAGAGTGTGAGGCAAATGTGTCCTCGTTAGGGCGAGCGAATTGCGCTGTTTGCGTAGTCCAAACGCACACCAGGGGATTAAGTGGTGACTGAGAGTGAGGTGAAAAAATCGGTCTGGCAGGGACATAAAAACGATTAGAGCATGGCAAGGCAGGGAGAAAGGAGAAGGGGCTGGGAATTGGTGCTTGCCGACCTTGCAATGAGAGAACAAATCCAACAAACAACAACAACAAAATTACAGTGATTATGAACCCCACCCCACCCCCTACCCCGCACCCCTCCCCCCCCCCCCCCCCCCCCCCCCGACCGTCCCCACACCCCCCCCCCCCCGCACGCCCTGGCCGGCGGTGTTCTAAAGTTCTACCCGAAACGCCCCTTCTCTCTCCTCTCTCCTCACCTCAGCAGCCCACCTCCACTGTTTATAAGTGCTGATCTTCCTGGGAAGTTTTGCATCAGAACCGGCTTCACCCCAAACTTACTGTTACTAGCACCCCGTCAAACTGCCTTCAGCATTGATGAGTGACGGATGCCTGGATGGTTCTCTAGATGGTAACGACTGGTTTGCAGAGTCACGGGCAGTGGGCCGTGAGTTCGACTTCATCGATGGCCTCCTGACTTTAAAAGGAAACGTCATTTTCGTCGGCGTCCAGTATTTATGTAATTGGCCAGACTCTGGGGGTGTAGTTTAAGGTGCAAAATAGGTTCCGCTTCCCTCTGCTTGGAATGAACTTATTCTCATCATGCCCTGTAACGGCATAGATAGGTGTGTGAATGGTTACACCTGCATGATACAAAAACAAACAAACAAACATCAAACAAACAAAGGACTGAAGTTTGGACAATCAAGTAAAGAAGGAAGTGTGAAGTGGCTGGCCAGTTGGATAATGTATTCGTCACTTGAGAGGCCAGAGAAACCCCAGATAGGCCCTCCCCCCCCGATAATTGTTCGTGATGCTTGTCTTTTCTAACCCGCCCCCCCCCCCCCCCCCCTTCTGTGGCACTTCAGTGGTAATACTCCCTTGGCTGTTCCTTCCGCTCTCCTGTCTTCCACAGCCACATCCTGACTCTCCCGCAACACCAGCCACAGCCCCGACAACCGGCCAGTCCACAGGGAGGCAGTCAATATCAAGTCATGGAGGCAACTTTACCACACAACATTTCGCTGCTGCTAGAGTCCCTTTCGGTGTGTAACAGTGGTGGCCTGTTGTGATTCAACCTTACGCAGGTCACCACCACTAAGTCCTTCTGCTGACGACAATATTTGCTTTGATCGCGAGTGAGCATTTGCTTCCGTAGGGCGATTCTACGTCCGTCCAACGACGTTCTCCTTGAGGCCCGCCGATTCGGTGATCTCGACGCGAAGATATCACGGGCATAGGCGTGGAGATGGAAATCGAAACATAGGTCATCGGTGGGGGGGCATGAGAGCCAGAGCGTTGAAAGGGTCACATCAATTTGAGTACATGAGACAGCCCCCCCTCCAACCTAACCCCCCCCCAACGCCCCCCCCCCTTTTTTCACCTCCCACCCAACCCCCGCCCGCACTAAACCCCGCCCCCTCCCCATCCCTTTTTTTATTCATTAAACTTCTAACTCGATGGCAGATGATGATGATTAGAGGACTTATGGATTTCGATTCGCAGTTTTAGACTGCAATAACAGGACTAATTACTCTGTCTCTTCTTTTCGCTGTAAGCTCTCCTGTATCACTGCAGTCCCGAGAATTACAGGGCCACCTGCAGTGCGGATAGGAACATTGCGCAACACCGGGCGCAGAGTACAAATGGTTAGATGAAATGAAATTGGCGACTGTCTGGATTAGCAAAATCTTCCCCAACTGAGCTGCGAAGCAAAAAAACAGCTGCTTCCAGACGGTTAGTGTGGCCTGATTATCCCCTAAATCTTCTTACAAGATATCAGGCTTTGACGGGAACCGAACCCACGACCCTCCCAGCTTGGAATCCCAACCTCTAATCATAGAGCCACAACGACTGGCCAGTACGGCTTTAAGTAGTCTGTACAGAGTGTCCTATTTTTCCTCCCCTTTTCCCTACCTCTTCATCCTCCCTTTCCACGATCTTACTGAGGTCGAGTGGCTACTCTTTGTATGAGCCAAACGCGAGGTCCCCGTAAATGAACAGAACGGTATGTGCTGCTATCTTTTGTTTTGAGACCAATACACGAGGGTCCCTGAGATACAGCGGTGGAACAGCAACGTGCCACATCATGTGGAATACTGCAAGGCAGGGAAATCTCACACATTTGGAGCATCCATTGTTCAGGCAAAAAGTGCTTTGAAGGACCAGAGATACTGGCTGTGGGCCGGCATCAAAGAAACCGTGCTTCCAATGAGTCAGCTACCAAATGTCAAAAAAAACAAAACATCGTTAAAAACACGGTTGCAATCAAGATACCTCAGAGGAAATGTCATCATTTAACATTTGTGGCAAGCATCCATTGCTGTACAAACATTAAGTCAGTATAACCTCTGACATGAATGAAAAGAACACTTCATTGGCTCATTACACATGAAAACATGACATCATTGCTGTGAAACCTGAACAGTCATTAATTTGAATTGAATGAGGATACCTCATTGCTGTGAAACATGACGTCG
>JADBJO010012322.1:0-2500 GCA_016801955.1 Conus betulinus
AGAGATAGAAGGTGTCTTATCCTGCACACGACGTGACCGGGTTTCGAATTTGTATGGCGTTTTGACGCGTCTGAGTTTCTTGACGAAAATATAACATCATTCGCAACGAACGATGAGAACTTCAGCTGCACCGGTTGAGTGGAATTCGTGGGTCTACTAAGCTCGTTCTATTCTTTTTAGGGCAATAAACTTTGCCCAATCAATCTCATCGACAGTGTTGTTTACAAAATGTTTTCGTTAACGTTTTTTGCATTCAATTCAGTGCTTCAAGTCAACTGTCATTAACGAGATCCTTTTTTTTTCTGATTTGGTTTGTCATATTTTCCTTCCCTCCCACACAACGAGCTTTTTGTTGTAGCTGTCACGAACCAATGTACTTTTGTTGTAGTAAAAATTACATCTCAACTGTTACCATAGAAGTGCCCCTAAATTTGTTTCTCACAAAACGGATTATGGCACTGATCCATGTTGAGCCTGATCAGTACACTCCGCCGTCACTGGAAAAAAAGAAGGACCATGTTAAGTCCATGTATGTTTAGGTTGACTGGTGTTGTCTGCAATTCCTCTGCAGTTCAAACTTTTCACATTCCGTCGTGGTAATATAGGAAATGAATTTCATGTTCATCGGACCAATCCTGTCAAAAACGGGTTTCAGAAATGAGAATAAAACTGTGGAGAAATCCTACCACAGCAAATTGGATGTGTTCATAATGGAAATAGTTAATGGATTAGATCCGAAATACATCGTCGAGGCAAATGATATAGAAGTGAGAATAAAGGAGAACGTATCTGCTAGTCGATGAATGTGTGTATGAGTTTTTGGCTCAATATCTAAAACCAATTGTATTCACGTTTATCCATAATCATTGGAGAGCCATGTTTTTATTTTATAGTGCTTTCCTTGGCCACACTTGTGTGTGTGTGTGTGTGTGTGTGTGGTGTGTGTGTGTGTGTGTGGGGGTGGTGTGGTGTGTGTGTGTTCTTCTGTTGCTCATTGAACGTAAGTTGTGCATACAAGAAGGGCAAGCCTAATATTCACGTGTTTCATATTACAATACTGTACTTCTGTTAGTGCTGGATAATTGGCTGTCTTTGGTTACTTATAAACTTCTTAAAGACTGAATCATCAAACCCTGCATTATTGTTATTTTTATGAATTACACCATCATGTCTTTTAAGCGAAAGATTGGTCTCTGTCTGTTTGCTACTTCAGTTCTGGTCATTGAGGTCTTGCTAGTTAAGTCTTGGGTTCAATGATCAGAACGTGTCCGTCAGACTGGAGACAAATGTATCCCCAAACAGCTGTTCATTAGCGAACTAGCACAATGAAGAAGAAAGTCATATTTAGAATGTTATGTGAAATCAATAATCCTGAAACTACAGACATTGGCATAAATGCCGCTAGTGATCCTGATGGTTCGCTGTTATTAGCGAACGGAAGTTAATGAAATCCGTTGTGGGAGCGTTTAAGACGGTGTGTCAACTGCCGTAGTGCAAGTGTCTCACATGCAGTCTTTCCTTCTCCAGATAGACCCTCAGAATCATGAGTACATCGTAGAATACAAACCCATGAAATCAAAACAGAAACCAGTTTGCATTTTGATTTCTCATTGTGCATTACAATACCTTTGTCAACACCAAGCCCGCTTTCAGTTTACATCCGCGCAGTCATCTTCACCCATGGGCTGCATAATGGTGAGAACTGAATATAAAGCTTTGAGAATGGCTGATGAGCAATTTGAAAAAAAAAAATTGAACTGATCGATTGAGTGATTTGCATGGCACACATGGCCATCAATAACCATTTTTCTCCAGTTACAGGAAGACTACATACAAAGTTTCTCTCATTGAGCATAGTACAGAGAATAGGAATAAGGACGTGAGACACAATAGAAAGATATTGCGAGATGAATAGCACAGCAGAAAGAAAAGAGAGAAACAGCAGCGTCAAAAGGGGCACCATCAGCAAACGCCCATTACCAGCAACCGACGGACCATATTTTCGTCGGGTCCCGAATGTTGGGGACACGTTGGACCGGAAAAAAAAACCGGTTTGACCTGTTTACCTGACAGCTACGCACCTGCGTGTTGTGTAGTCGGGTGAGCGAGGTTTTCCCCTTCGATGTCTACAGAGTGTTGCCAGCACAGAAAACATCTCCGGAGAGCCGAAGAGAGGCTGAATGCGAATTCTTGTGGCGGTCAGTGTTCCACAGGTGTTGGTGAAGCCGCCGTGTTCGACCTGGAACTGACTGCCATCCGGATGCAGGGTGCAGCCCGTGCCCAGCTGCTATGCTCCGTCCACAGGGATGTGGAGAGAGACTGATTGAGTGGTCAGTAGACATCGTGTGTTGCATTGCCAACCGGTTGTTGGGTGCATCCCGTGCCACATCCGGCCATCTCCATCAGGGGATGTTGAGAGGCTGACTTAGTGGTCAGTAGACGACGTGTATCACTTCTGCTGTTTGGAGAGGCTGACCGTGTAGTCAGTAACAAGCCGTGT
>JADBJO010012322.1:7500-12500 GCA_016801955.1 Conus betulinus
TTTCAAATAATTTCCAGAACGTTTCTCTGTAACGAGATCCCCCATTACATAATACACGATGATGTTGAGGCAGCAGTTGGTGTATGTCAACATCAGATTGATCCACAGGAAAATGAGAAACAAATTATGATTTACGTCGTCCGGCATTGAATTCTGGCAAAAACAGCCAACTAAAGCGAGTCACAGCAAAAGGGAAAAAACAGAGATGATAAACAAAACAGAAGTGCCAACCAACATCTTGGTGAGGGCCACTTCACGGGGAGAGATTGCTGAGGATGTTCCAGCACGCCATGTCACAATCTGACGAAGTTTAACAATGGTAATTACTGTTGCTGTTACCATCACAATCGTAACGACGCCAGGCAAAACAAGTCCGAACACAAAGCTGTCCATACTGTCAACAAGCTCTTTGTTGGCTCTGTAAATTTCTCGCATGGCAAATGTCTTGACTGCTACACCTGTCACTGGATCTTTCACACATCCGACATAAAAGCGGAAAGTCACTATGGAATACAGACCAACAACTGTGATGTAGATAACAATGATAATGACAGCCGTTGTTCTAGTGCGCATCAGAGCTTGATATTTGAGAGGCCTTAAGACACAGTAACATCGCTCACTGGCAATGATGGCAGTCATGATGGAAGAAATATAAATAAAGCAAAATAATACTGACAAATAGTTGTTGGCCATAAAAGTAATCATAGGACCGTAAAGTTCTTTGGTGGTAAACTGCAAATGCACATGCTCAGCATGACGACACATCACGCCAATCAAGTGTACTTCGTCAGCCAGGGACAAAGCAAAGAGACACAGGTTGACACGGTCCTTTAAACCCTGCTTAAAGAACACCGCCATGTTGATGACGTTTCCTGGTCCTCCAATCAGAAACAGGAACACCAGAAAAAAGCTTATCACTCTACGAGTGATCTTTTTCTTCCTCTGCACTGATGATATTGTCAGGATTGTCCCAAGGTATGTACTCCATCTCACTGAGCTCCAGTGTGAGACATCCATCCTGCAGGGACGTGTTTAATTTCACAGTTTGCTTATGGCTGTCCACGGTGGTCGTCAAGTTGCTGGCATTCTCATTCATACTTTCGGGGGGGCAGCAGGACATTCTGCATGCTGTTAGTCATATGTTTTTATTTATTGTTTGCTGTAAATATATACATACTCCTCTATTTCATCACTTGTGTTGGAATCTGTTGGCATGTAATTGCAGTGACACTATGTGTGTAACTTCTCTGTAACAGGTGGGTGAGCGGAGCGTGTTTTGCTGTCCGAATTTCAGCTGAAGAAGTTTGGATGCGTGGACGACTTTTACCTACACACACACCCACACTACACGAACATAGATTGCCAGGCAACAAGTTAAGTTTCACTTTTTTTTCTGTTCACTGCCTGAACCATCAGATCAAACAAATACATAATACCTAATGAGCATGAACAAGCACAGCATAAAGTAATAAACAAACCATCAATATACTCACGGCACCATAAAAGGGCGCACGATATCACTAGGCACTAACTTGTCACAATGACATATGTTTTCCACTCACTCGTAGAGTCCTTCCAGGAGCTCTCACACACCTGAACACACCTCGACACGACGGAAACAAAACCGGTCATGGAGGCAGGTTCGTGGAGTCCTTCCAGGGGCTCCCGCACACCAGGAAAAAACACAAGTCGTCGTCCCGAAGAACTCTAAAGCCCTTTCACACTCCTGCTTGTTGCTGACCTCATGGACAGGCTCTCAACGCCTCCCCCACGGGGCAGAGATGGCGGCTGGGTTCATGCTGCACCCACACCGGTTGGCAGTACACACGTGACGTCTACTGACCCTCGGTCAGCCGTTAAATACCCTGGTAGGGTAGAGACAGGGGCTGGGCACCCAGGAGGCACCCCATACCCGGATGGCAGTCCGTTCCAGGTCGGACCCAAGGCTTCATCGGCACCTGGGGGACCTGATAGCTACGTTGATTATCTAGCCTACTTTCAACACATTCATCGTTCTTGTTTGTAACTAACAGTCACTCTTCTTCAGTCCTCTCTGTGCCTGCTGGAGCTTAAGGCTACGGCAAGAGATCTCCATCTGGCTCTGTGTGCGGCTGCTCTGGGGGCTGTGTTTAGAGTCAGTCCTTTGTCTTTCAGCTCTCTTTCTATTGTCCTGCGCCAGGTTTCCTTTGGCCGTCCCCGTTTTCTTTTACCTTGGGGGGTCCAGCGCAGGGCTGTTCTGGGGAGTGAGCTGAGTGGCATGCGACAGACATACTCTAGCCATCTCCATCGACGCGCCTGGATGGTGTCCTGTATTGTAGAGACTTGTTCTAGTCCTCAGTTCTTCGTTTGAGATGATGTTCGGCCAGAAGATCCTGAGGATACGTCGCAGACACTTGTTCTGGAACACTTCCAGCTTTTTCTCAATGGCGACGGTCGTCTTCCAGCACTCTGAGCCATACAGGGACGACGCTGAGGACATTGCTCTTGAAGAGTCGAATCTTCGTTTGGATGTTTGAGGACGGTGGATCTCCAGATGGGCCTGAGTATTGCGAAGGCTTGGTTGGCTTTGCTAATTCTGGCGTTGATCTCCTGGTTGCAGTCGCGGTCTGTGGTCATCTTGCTGCCCAGGTATACAAATTCCTGAACATCATCAAGTGGTTTGCCGTTAGCGGTGATGGGGTTGTTGTTTGTGGCATTTTTTTTCTCATGACCTGCGTCTTCCTGTCGTTAACAATCAGCCCGATGGTGCTTGCTATCTCGCTGAGGCTTTCTGTCTTCTGCTGGGCGTCGTGATGCTTGTGTGACAGCAGTCCCAGGTCGTCTGCGTAGTCAATGTCCTCCAAGACTGAGGTCAACGTTCCACCGGATTCCCTGTTGCTTTCCTGGGGTGACGTTTCGCATCAACCAGTTGATGGCCAGGGAGAAAGAGGATCGGCGACAGTATGCAGCCTTGTTTCACTCCGTGTCCACCTTGAATGGTTCCATCAGCTGGTTGTTGTGGATGATGCGACATTCAAAGCTCTCATACAGGGACTGGATGATGTTGACCAGTTTCTGGGGAATGCCGTAGTGTCGCAGGATCTTCCAGAGAGAAGCACGGTGCAAACTGTCAAAAGGCTTTCTCGAAATCGATGAAAACCACGTAAAGTGGGCTATTCCATTCATGGACTGCTCGAGGATCTGGCGTAAGACAAAAATGTGATCAATGAATGACCTCCCCTCTCTAAAGCCTACCTGCTCTTGGCGAAGTAGGGCATCTACCGCTGTCTTTATGCGCTGCAGTTAGATGCAGCTGAAGACTTTGCTGGTGAGTGAGAGTTGAGCCTCCCAATTGTTGATTCTCCTAGGTCTCCTTTCTCGGCAATTTGTGTGCATTCTCTTAGGTCTCCTTTCTTTCGGCAATTTGATGATGGTACCAGTTCTCCAGTCCTGGGGTTGTCTCCTGGTTGTATCCTGCTGCAGGATGTGTTGGGAGGATAAGAGGTGTCTCGCGGTTCTTCTGCCTTCAACATCTCGGGGCATACACCCATCTTCTCCTGGAGCTTTGCCATTCTTTAGCTTGTGGATGGCTTCCTTGACCTCATCTACTGTGATGTCTCCCATGTTGACGTCACTCTTCATATAATACATTTCACTGGAACTTGGAGCAAAAAAATCCATAACGAATCAACAAAAGTTTCAATACAGTGGGTGCATTACAATAGAACAATAACATATTTTCTTTGATTACACTATGACTATTTACATTGAGAGAAAGGATTTCCACACGAACCCTTTTTCAAGTACTGAACAATACCATTATCACAGATAAAGGAACGAATTCCGTTTGTCCGTTTTTATCAAGAAAAGAATGCTTTTATCACAGCACCATAATCACTAGACGTGTCGAATACATTCCAAGGAACAATTCCCGTTCGTCCCTCAATCAAAAAAAATAAAAAAAAAAAAAAAAAAAACTGGATCTGCCTTTGTCATTCCCTCACTTAAAGTAGATACACCATATTCAACAGGAAAAAATCGATCTATCTTAGTCGCCGAAATGATAGCTATACTAATGGCTTTGACATATTTAATTGATTTACAGCGATCAGTCTTGCAAGCATTGTTATGTGTCGACTCAATGTTAGTACTACAATCTATCAAGATTTTGAGTTCTAATTCTGAAAGCTTTTATTTTAAAGGAAATATGTTATTTAATTCATATTTTGATGTGCAAGGGAAGCGATTTAACTTTTTTCTGGGTCCCTTCCCACTGTGAATTTTGGGCAATGAATTCGCTGTCAGATCTGCCAAAAAGGGAGCCAAAACTGAAATGAGTGCACAGTCACTTTCTGTCCCCTTGACTTTACAAGAGTGACTTTTTTTAAAAAGTGGCTTGGGACTTTTTTTTTTTAGAAACAACCAGAACATCCCTTATTTGCGGGTTAATGCTCGATAGCCATGTTCTCAGCTTTGATCAGGTTGAAGGCATTGAACACCTGCAGGTTCGTGATATGTATCAGTACAGAAACTTTGTTTTTCAGTATTTTATAGACTGAAACTCGACGCATTCAGAACGAAATATACTGCAGGAACAAAATGCGTATGTGGTAAGGCAAACGTGTCGAGAGCCCACGTTTTATTTGATTGTGTGACTCTTAAGGCATACTTACCATGTTATTAGGCATGACAGTGACTGATGTTTTTTTTCTGATATTTGATTTTGCTTTCAAAGTTACCTTTTGTTTAATATGTAGTCCTGTTAGATATTTACTATAATGTTATAAGTAGTAATTATTCCATATTTTGCGTGCACTTCCACACACCTATGCTTCACACACATACTCTCTCTTCTCTCTCTCTCTCTCTCTCTCTCTCTCTCTCTCTCTCTCTCTCTCTCTCGTCTAATATAATATCACACAATTTGTGAAAAGATACTACTACTACTACTACACACACACTGTAGTGACCAAGTGGGAAAGTTTGAAATTAGATTTTCTTTGTATCTTACTTTCTTAACA
>JADBJO010012322.1:17500-27500 GCA_016801955.1 Conus betulinus
AAAACACTGCCAAAGCATCCATTATAGCACTTATTATCAACCCTGATATGTTGGTATAAACATCTGTGATGTAGCTTGATGGTGCTACTCTACCCATAAAAGCGCCAGTTCATGTGAAGGAAGGACATCTGCAGCGCAGCTAAAGAAATAGGAAAGGAAACTCTCCACTAGCAATCAAAAGGACGTGTCTCACATTCCCACTCCAAGCTGTCACTGCACATTCCATGCATGCATCGGATTGATAAGTCACCTGTGTACCAACGAATCGTCTCACTCCCCTTAATTCCAAGATGACTGAAAGTGGCCCCCTGCGACTCGACAGACGTCCTACATACTCAAAATGTGTTGTTTTACACCAGAAAGAAGTAACAGATTTAATGCTTTTGATGTACTATTGTTTTAAGTCATTCATTACAAATAAACCGGCCATTTTCAAAAGCAAAAAATAATCAGAATAATTACTGCTCAAAACGATTTAAGAGCCAGTTGAAAACATTCACACACAATTCAACCGAAAAGCAAAAGAACTTCTTCAAATAACTTAATTGAAAATTCATCCATGGAACGATACAATAACATAAGAAATAAACGAATATCAGCTGCTCAAAAACAACTTCATGGGCTTAATTGAAGAACACCTTCATTTCAGAAATCAGAACAGTCAAATCAAGTGACAATCAATGTCAATCTCAGTATGGCCGCCATTAGCGCAGATACAAGTTAGACATCTCTGTCTCATAGAGTCCACAAGCCTCATGAGAATCAGCTGGGGATGTTGCTCCACTCCTGCAGCAAGAAGTCGAAGAGCTGGCCCAGGTTTACTGCTGGAAGGTGGTTCTCGTGAAGCAGGCGCCCCAGGACGTCCCAGGAGCGCTTGATCAGGTTAAGGTCGGGCGAGAACGCTGGCCAGCCGAGGCGGTTGACTTGCTGCTCCTCCAAGAAGACGTTTAGCACCCTGGTATGGTGGGGACTGGCGTTGTCGTCCTGGAGGATGGCGTCAGGACCCAGGGCTTGCAAGGCAGGCAGGACCAGAGGCTGAAGAACGTTGTCCCTGTGCCCCACACCAGTTAGATTGCCTTCAACTCGGTACAAGGGGGTTCTGAAGTTCCTTCCTATGCCACCCCACACCATGATAGACACACCCCGCCATACCGGTCCCGTTTGATTATGTTGGCTTCTTGGTAGCGTTCCTCCGTCTGCCCCCAGACACATATGCGACCATCGTGGAAGAGCCGAGCAAAACGTGACTTGTCAGAAAACATCACCCAGGCCCAATCCTGCCTCGTCCAGGCCACATGAGCTCGGCACCAGGTCAGTCATGCCCTACGGTGAGCTGCTGTCAGCACAGGTCGAACAGCTGGCTGTCTTGCTCAGAGTTTAACTTCCTTCAGGTGGTTCCGAACAGTTTGGTCGGAAAATGTTGACGTTCGCTGCAGCACGCAGTTGTCGCCTGAGATTGTTTGTAGTGGCAGTTCTTTTGTCTCGCCACCGTCAGAACCAGCAGTCTGTCCTTCTGTCTGGTGGTGGACCTAGGCTGGCTACACCATCTTCGTTCAGCCGTACTACCGGTGGCGTTGAAGTAGTCACGAAGTCTTTGGATGAGAGCATGATGCACTTGAAGGTGACGACCAACTTCGCTGACGCCTACATCTTCTTGAAACCAAGCAACAGCCTTTCTCCGGTCAGTGTCATTTAATCTCCGTCTTGGTGCATGGTAAACGCACCCCCGGAAGCAGCTTTTCTATACCCACTGGTCAGCAAAACTGGTTGCCATGTGTTCAGTAAAGGCACGGCTTGCATGCGCAATGCGGTTTGCAGTCAGCCCAACTCTGCTGCCTCAGCTATGCGCTCGCAAACCGCGACCATGTTTTCGTGATTTTGTTTCTTTTGTGAACTCATTCAACCCACTAGACTCAGATTCAACTGATTACATGCCAAAACCAGTTTTGCATTGAAGCAGTTGTCACACTTTCAGTGCAAAAATTGGACAAACGCTTTGAATTCTGTACACTACGATGCGTTATCTAAACCATATGAAAAATGCAGGTGGCTCTTAAATTGTTTTGAGCAGTATAATGATGGTGTGGGTGGTGTTATAGTTACTTCAAGAACAATTTCGCAAGAATCTGTGTGATGCAAGGTGTGTCGTTAATGGTTCATTCAGAGTATGGTAAATTTCATTCATTCTTTATTTCGTGTACAGGGAGCAAACAAGCGCATTTACTAGTTTTAAGCACCGGTAGTTGAAGAGTTAACGAACAGTAAACTTTCCAAACAGGCCTTCGAAAGTCTCGCAGTTCTAAATGGAAGGGCATGTTTCACATTTAGGCAGGCAACACAGGACCCATGAGCTATGAGTCACTGGATATGTTAATTTTATCCTGAACAAACATTTACGCCTAAATAACTGTTTTGTTTAATGGCGTCGAGAGGGAGTTCAATGAACATTCGTCTCAGCTAGGAAATTTCTTGTAAGGTGTAAACTTTTCTTTTAAATACAGGTAGACCATATGTATATCAGGTAAATTAAGGGGTTGTGTTCACCCTAGGTATCCTTAACTTTAGGAGTCGATGGTTTTTACCAGGAGAATGAGGCTGGTGAGCTCCCAGATTGGTAGATCATGTGTGGCTATCTCCTTCCACAGATATAAGCCACCTTCACCCTGTTTGCTAGCTCGGCGCCACCAGTCACTTGGGAGGTGTGTGAGGAGGAGGAGGATGTGGTCACTAGGGTTTTGGACACGAGCGTAGCCGTCATAGCGAGGAAAGAGGAATGGATGCAGCAAGCAAAGGGAAGTAACTGTTGAACGGGTATTATATACCTCTTGTAAGTGTGCGAAGGTACTGAGGGTGTGTCTGAGTGTCGAAAGAGGTGTCTTAAATTCCCAACTCGCTGCTGTTCGCTGATTCTCAGGTCGGGCTATGCTCTTGTGCGTGTCAAGTTGCAGCTTTGATTCGTTAGTACAGTGACACAGTTGGTCCAACGAGCTGTTGTAATAACTGATGAAACCATAGTAACAAAAAGGTGTCGCGCAACAACGGCTTATAGAATCATAGGTATTCTACAGCTCAACATTGATACAACCCTCCGCTGCTACGGTAGGTGGAAATGATTTCATTATCAAGGCATCTTTACGTTTGAAACACTCTGAAAGGTCACGTATATCCCTTGTTCCCTTTATTTTGGGGGATCGTAACCATCACCACTGCTATCTACACCTCCATCATCACATTAGCAACAATTATTGATAACTTTGTTTCCTTGTTCATTTTGTTTGTTTGTTAAAACTCTCTCTCTCTCTCTCTCTCTCTCTCTCTCTCTCTCTCTCTCTCTCTCTCTCTCTCTCTCTCTCTCTCTCTCTCTCTCTGCGTGGTGTGCGTGTGTCTCTCTGTCAATGGGGTAGAGGATAGTAAAATCAGAAGTAAGAAAGACGAAGTGGGCATGCGTGTGGTATCCATGCAACATTTTAGCCAATTCAGTTCTGATCTTAATTGTATTACATACATATCAATTACTTTAATGCATCAACTTGTCAAATCAACAACAATGCACAGTAGTCCAGATTGTAGGCGCATCGATAAACGTTCTCTCTCTCTCTCTCTCTCTCTCTCTCTCTCTCTCTCTCTCTCTCTCTCTCTCTCTCTCTCTCTCTCTCTCTCTGTCCCCACGTCCTTTCTCTCTCCGGCTGGCTCCAATTCTTTGTCTGTCAGTGCTTTAGTCAGCTGATACTATTTAAAGCACACATGCATACAATCATACATACATACATATACAAACACACACACACACACACACACACACACACACACACACACACACACACACTAATGTGTTTTGTTTCCAACGGAGATCGTTTTCATTAGCTAAGGTCCATAATATTTGCCCGGTGTCAAGTTATGTGGGAAAAATTCCCAAGAAAATGCGCATGCTCAGATTTATGTTCAACAAAATAAGTAACATGTAGATATAGAAGTTCTGTTTCTGTAACAAGTGGTTGGTTGTTGCTGTTACTGTTGTTGTTGATAAAAGAAGAAGAAGAAGAAAGAAGAAGAAGAAGAAGAAGAAAAAGGAGAAGGAGAAGAAGAAGAAGAGACGAAGACGAAGACGAAGACGACAAAGAAGAAGAACGACGACAACAACAACACAACAACAACAACAAGAACAATTTATAGTAATTATATTATTTATTATTATTATTATTAGCAACAGCAGCAGCAGTTGCAGCACCTTCTCGTTATCATTAGCAGCAGTAGCAGCACCGTCCCGTTATCATTGTCATTATCATTATCATTATGCTGTTTTGTTATAGGTCGCTGTGTAACCTGTTAGGGAGTTTGAACCCGACAGCGATTGCTCAAATCAGGTGTTTTATGTCGCTGGATAGAATATGTGTGTCTGCCCGTTTTTTGGCAGCTAAGAGAGAGAGAGAGAGAGAGAGAGAGAGAGAGAGAGAGAGAGAGAGAGAGGAAGAGAGAGAGAGAGAGTATTTTGTTATGTCTCCCACTCGACTGGATTTTAAAAGATGAAACACATCATTGCCAGTGCAGTGAAGTGACTTTAGTGATCATGTATATGCCCTGTGTTCGTTTATAGATCATTTTCATGCTTCTTTCCTGTCCTCAGTTTCTTTGACAATAATTTCCAGAACGTTTCCCTGTAACGAGATCCCATGACATAATACACAATGATGTTGAGGCTGGAGTTGATGTATGTCAACATTTGATTGATCCACAGGGAAGCGAGAAACAAATTATGATTACGTCGTCCGGCGTTGACTTCTGGCAAAAACAGCCAACTAAAGCGAGTCACAGCAAAAGGGAAAACACAGACAATAAACAAAATAGAAGTGCCAACCAGCATCTGGTGAGGGCCACTTCTCGCTCCGCGGTTGCTGAGGATGTTCCAGCGCGCCATGTCACAATCTGACGAAGTTTGAAAATGGTAATTATCGTTGCTGTTATCACCACAATCATGACAACACCAGGCAATCCAACACCAAACACGAAGCTGTCTATACTGTCAACAAGCTCTTTGTTGGCTCTGTAAATCTCACCCATGATAGCTGTCTTGACTGCTACACCTGTCACTGGATCTTTCACACATCCAATGTGAAAACGCAAAGCCACTATGAAATATAGACCAACAACTGTGATGTAGATCACAATGATAATGACCGCCATTGTTCTAGTGCGCATCAGAGCTTGATATTTGAGAGGCCTTAAGACACAGTAACATCGCTCACTGGCAATGATGGCAGTGAGATTGGGGAAACATGAAAAACGCCAACGAAACCTGACAAATGGTTGTTCGTCAGAAAAGTAATCATAGGACCGTAAAGCTCTTTGGTGGTAAACTGCAAATGCACGTGCTCAGCGAGAAGACACATCGAGATAATTAAGTACAGTTCGTCAGCTAGGGACAAAGCAAAAAAAAGACACAGGTTGACACGGTCCTTGAGACCCTGTTTGAAAAGACCGCCATATTGATGACGTTTCCTGGTCCACCCATCAGAAAGAGGAACACTAAAACAAAGTCCATGACTCTGCGAGTGATCTCTTCTCCCTCCGCGCTGATGATATTGTCAGGATTGTCCCAAGGTATGTACTCCATCTCACTGAGCTCCAGTGTGAGACATCCATCGTGCAGGGACGTGTTTAATGTCACAGTTTGCATATGGCTGTCCATTGTGGTCGTCCCATTGCTCGCACTGTTATTCATGCTTTTGGAGGGCAGCAGTTCATTCTGGGTGGTTCCAGTCATATTTGTTAATGTTGTGATACTGTATGCATATACAAACTCGACCGTTTCAACACTTTTTTTATGCTGATCGATGACAATGAGGATGATGATGATTAAGATGATGCTACGGATTTCCATTTCGGTCTGAGAGTACATGACAGGGCTGTACTCTACGCTCCCTTTCATAATATATCCCGGCGTCAACCAGGCCCGAGAGATACAGCACACCTGCAGTGTTGGTCAGGAAATTTGAGCAACACTCTCAGAAACGCATCCATTAAGTGGATGAAACTCGACTGTGTGGTCCCAGTCTTTCCCAACTGAGTCCGCAGCAAACTCAACTCTGGGTAGGAGCCGGTCGGGCAGAAAACCCCCACATGACTCTGATGGGATTCGAATCCACGACCTCCCAGCCGGAAGTCCGCGACGACGCCAACCCCTTCGCCACGGCGGCTGGTGTTTTAACACTCTTACTGAAATATTTTCACATTTCAGTACGGTGACATTTGTGTGCATAATTCCTCCCAGGTCAGGGTGCACTGGAGGAGATTCTTTCTTGATTTTTTTTTTATGGCATGCTTACGTCGTGTAAGCATTTGTAAGTTTCACAAAATTATCAGATTAATGTCCGCTTCATAACAATGGAAAAAAACGAAAAAGTAAACAAAACACATATGTACCCTGACCACACCAAATTACACATTCAGTCAGAAGTCGAATTCATCTGTATCAATCAACACGGAATTTAATTGTATTTGCATGGTTTTATGCACACACTGCGCATTCTTGCCAGAGACAAAATGCACAGTGAGATCAATAATAATAAAATCAGAAGCCGAATGAAATCGTGTTTTTATAGTGTAGAGACCAACGTCATGCTATTTAAAATCGCATTGAAATGACATATACAAGAACAAGATGGGTGTTTATTCGAACATGTTTCCTCGTCGTTTTTGCTTGCAGTCCATGATTTGATTCTCGTTTCCTAGAAATAAAGATATTATACTGATTTTCACAAATGCCCTAAAGAAAGACAGATCATTCTAAAAACTTTTTTTCTCAACAATGTAAAGTAAGTAAGCATATAGGCATTTCCATGTACATGGCAGGAACCGGATTCAGACGTTTTTCGTCCTGGGCAAAAAGAAATGTTTTCAACTATAGCTGCAGCAATACCAAACTGCATAGCAGATGGACAGCAAAACACATACAAATGAACAAAGCCAACATAACTCTTATTTGAAACATGATACAAAACAGATTTTTTGATTTTTAACAAGTAGGCCTACGTCTTTTTTCAGGGATCACAAGCAACAGAAATAAAAGAAATATACAAAATAGTACTCCCTAGTCGCAGTTTGCGTTAGAGTGGCAATGTATACAAATGAAGAGAGGAAGTGGGGACAAATCAACGGCAGAGAGCAGGAAAGGAAGAAAGAGGGAAGAAGTGGAAAAGTGAAAAAAGTGAGCCTGATCTCGTCAACGAAGAGACGTGTTTGTATGCGTGTATGTGTGTGTGTGTGTGTGTGTGTGTGTGTGGGGGGGGGGGGGGGGGGGGTGGTGGTGGGGTGGTGGTAAGTAAGTAGGAATGCAGCGAGAGACAATAAATGGAGAGGTGGAGATGGAGAGTAAAGAAATCAGGGAACAATATGTCAGAAAGTTCATGCAAACAAACTATGTAATGAACGGCTAAACAATGTAATAAACAAAATCGTCAAACAATAGTAATGCACAGCAAACTGTAAATTCACATTGTAAAAAGAAAGCCATGTAATAATGACAGTCTTCAACCAAAAGTAATGCGTATAAAACCGAATGCACTCAGAGGCGAAGGATATTAGATTAACGCAGAGGCAAGTCAGATGTATGCCAAAAGCGAAGAGGAATGGGCTCACTCACATGTAGTGTCCAAGTAAAATATAAATTGACCAATTCTTTGCGGTGACATTTTCATCAAGAATTATCATTCCTCCTGTGTCATTTTGTTAAATCCTCCAGTAGATACAACGTATTCATTTCTTCTCTTTCTATTTTCAAAATTTTAGAATGATTGTAGATCTGATGGTTCTTTTGTTCCGTCACACTTTGCAGATTATGGGCGACCTGACAGTAGCATCAAACAGAAACATGATGACAACTAACAGTGCCAGCAATCTTTTTTTCATGATCATTATTTGTTAGGTCTCTGTAGCCACGATACATTTCTGTGATTTGCCGCGCCAACTGAAGAGGCTACGAAGCCTTAAAACACACACATAGGCGAGACTAAAACAATGATTCTTCAGTCTGGCCACCTTCATGCGCTCATGCGTTATGTTCTAGGGCTACAACATGATACTGACAGAAGTATCGGCTTCAAAGGAAATTTGAAAATCCTGGCAAACTACCAGCAATTGTGCCTCTTGTCTATTTCTCTTGTATTTTTTTTTTTTTTTTTTTTTTTTTTTTTTTTTTTTTTTTTTAAAAAAATAAAATACCGAATTTATCGATTCCGAGTGAAATGTGATATTCAGGGCAGGTTATTAACAACTGTGCTTCTCTTTTTCTCTTGTATTATGAATTTACTTTCTCTTAATAAGGAATGTCCTTTCACTTCCGTAAGGCTTTAAAAGACTGAAGAATTGATTATTAGGTTTACCTACGCTTATTTTCCTTTACAGTCTCGTTGTTCAATGTATAGATTGCTCAACACTGGAGTGTTGATCCTTTTTTTTTCTTTATTTTGATCGTCCAAGGGTGGAATTTAACATGCGTTCTTTTCCGTGGCACACTTGCTTAGAAAACTCACCGAACCTTAGCAATTGTTTTAGGTGAATTACATATCGAAAGTGATCCCACTGCTGCATCCATTTTTTTTTTCTTTCCTCAAGAATGAAAAGGCGTTTATATCTTCTCTTCATACTTTCAATATCACTGAAATGATTTCAGATCTAATGGTTCTTTTGTATATCGTTACATTTTACTCACTATGGAACAAGCAAGGAAATATCCAACCAAAAGTATATTCCAAGCTTGCGTATTGGACAACCTCTACACACCACCAGCAAATGGAGAAATGAACAAATACAAATTGAAATGTATTCAAGACTGGCACAGCCTTTTCAAATCTAAATATAATCAGACAAGCACATGGACGAACAGAAACACATACGTTAACCGTAAAAGAGCATGAATGGACCGGGCGTATTTAATGTACTTATGAACTAGTACAACACGTACATGCACATGTGAAACCTGCCTAACTCCAAAGTACTTGCCACATCAAATAAGTCAACCTGCGAGGATTAACAGGTGTCGTTGCTTTTTTTTACAAAGATCGTCCTCCCGACTTGTACACAAGTGAGATGATCATTAGACCTGATCGACTTTTTACATAGCAAAAATGTTGTCCAGGAAAGTACGGTTAGTGCCGTTTTTATTTAACCTACAAGAAAACAAACAAATGTATACCATTATCACAGATACATGTACCAGCAGTGCACGGCGGAATGTTAGTGATGGCATTCGGTGCGTTTTATCATGATACCCCTCATGATGTAAACAGCACACGGCCACATATACCATGTAACGTAGTCCGCATACGTCACAAGCCACTAGAATTTCAAGCAAACACACCACACTTGTTGCGCACCCGGGATGCACCAGCCCAAGACGGTTTGGTAGGTGTCGTTTTTGCAATTCGACCCAGCTCACACAAACTTGTATAAATGGACCCAGCCTTAAAAAGGTCATGCAAACAGTTGACGGGCCGGGACAACAGGGGTGCGCGACGCAACGAGCAAGTGACAACGCAGCATGACACTAGGACTTATTGATCCCCCTAATGGTCAGCTGCGAGCACACACACACGAACGGACGGCACGAAAATGCAACGCGCACGGCGTTGCACGCGCACATACACCGGCGAACGCCTGCACACAACACACACACACTAACTTTCACACGATAACACTTACACACGTCCACAACACCCACACACAGCAACACACAACGCAACATGCTAGCGCGCAGGCGCACGCGCGGCCATGTGATCGCAACGGACAGGATATCATGCGTCAGTGCAAGCGCGCACTTTGCGCTCGCACAGTGACACATCCACGACACCACACACACACCACAACCACACCACACACGCACAAACACACACACACACACACACACACACACACACACACACACACACACGCACAAAGGCACACAAAAAAGCACGGCGCACGCCGCGGGCCCTCGGCGCACGGCGCACACAACACACCACACTAC
>JADBJO010012322.1:32500-40000 GCA_016801955.1 Conus betulinus
AAAACACAATATCCAATAAACTCTCTCTCTCTCTCTCTCTCTCTCTCTCTCTCTCTCTCTCTCTCTCTCTCTGATGAATTTTATTTCATATCTGTTTTGCAATTCTGAACCTTTTAAAATTGTTTTGTACCACCTTTTTTTGTCTTTTTATTTTCTGTATTTCCCAGAAGACTACGATTTTATGGGGGAAAAAAACTCTGTCGGCGGTGATTAATTTTCCTGGCCCACTGGACACTATGACTGTGTGTGAAGACAAGCACTGTTCGACTCTACCATCCTGTATTCTTAACGTAGCTTCCTGAACACACCATTGCATGCTACGTTACAAAAAAAAAAAAAAAAAAAAAAAAAAAGGGCGCAGATCCAGAAGAGGTGGTCAAAAGCACGCCCAAAATATGTGTCATTTCTGCTAAAGATCACCATCCCCTGCCTTTCTCTGGTGGCCTAACACGCCCGGGATACATGAATCTGACTCTGAGAGCACCTCTTCAAAACATGTCAGTAGACCTCTTTGTGGCGATGCTTTGTCGGGGCGCATTTCCAATGCACAGTCTGTGGGCCCTAGAAGCAGAAGCATGGAGCATGCGATGTTCATTCATGATCAAGGTGTGGATGTGATGTACCTGACTGAGACGTGACTTAAGACTCGTTATGACAAGGTCAGACATGATTGTATCCAGTAACAGGTTATTGCGTCCGGTCTCTTTCTTGAGCTAAAAGAGCTGGTGCACCGGCCATCATAATGCGAGACCATATTCCAGTCACACTCACGACTCACGACAAAATTTTCCATTCTGCGTGTATCGTTTAATGCTAATACCATTGTCAACCCCACAACTACTTCATTTTGTTCTGCCTTCATAGGCCGCCAGTGAGTAGAAGATACAAATTAACTGATGCCGTGTTTTTTTAACCGACTTTCCAACGTCCTAGAAAAGTGTGATCTTTTGCATGATTAATTCGTTATTCTTAAATACAGTAATATTCTTACATCCATCCAGTCAACGTTTTCTTTTCAGTTGTAAAATTGTCATTCTTCACCACTCTGCAGAAGAACCTATCAACCGTTGTGGTCATATTCTCAACTTGGGTATATGCCAGTCCAATAAACATGCATTTGCCTCGTGTTGGGGGAACTACAATGTCTCATCTGGCCATCCGTCAATCTTTTTGCCGCATAATAATTGTACGTAGACCACTGCACCCCCCCCCCCCCCCCCCCCCCCCCCCCCCCCCCCCCCCTAAAAAAAAAAAAAAAAAAAAAAAAAAAAAAAAACACTATTTATCGCAAGAGGAGATGTCCCGTAGAATCAACATGACAGCCATCAAAGCTAGCATTGGAACCATGATTGACGCTGTGCAAGTGACTTCTGCAGATTACCTCAACACAGTCTCCGTATTGTCCTTGCTCCGACAGTTAGGTGTCTGGCACTACATGGTTCAGATGTGAGTGTTTAACATGCAAGGTCCATTTCATTTGAGGGTGATTTGAAGTTTCTCCATCATCCTAGAATGTAGCAACATGAAAACAACTACTTAAGGAAACCGTTACTAGCAAAAGAACGTTTCCGAGACTCCAGACAGAATGCTGAAATTGAGTTAGAGCTTGCAGAAAGTAACGAAAATACATATGCTTAAGAGGTTGTCGGAACTATGCTGAGATGACCGACTATAATAAAAATCATGAGGGTGTTGCTTTCAAAAGGCAAAGAACAACATTTTCGACCTAACCATCCCCAGCTCCAGACAAGTTAAACATCCACAGTATTAATCTTGAGTCAGCATTGCAAAGGAAAAAAATATGAAACAGCCACAAGACTCATACGGAAGAAAATAGCTACAGCTACAGAAATGCACTTTTGTCTGTTTGCGCGTTTTTTTGTTTTTTTGTTTTGTTTTGTTTTGTTTGTTTGTTTGTTTGTTTGTTTGTTTTTTTCAGTGATAGACGATGAAGCCTTTGATATTTTAAAAGGCTTTACTGTCAGTGAGGAAAAAAAGACGAAGAGGACACTGAAGTAGTCCTTGATAAATTTGACACTTTATGTGTATGTGTAATGTTACTTATAGCCCAGCCGAAGGCAAAGGGCAATATCAGGGCTGTCATCGCACTGAAGACAACCCACAAGTCATTAAAACAACTCTTAAAGTATACCTTCTAAAAAACACACCAGTGTAACGATCCATTTTAACTCCCCTCGACTCAAGCAAAGAGAGAGGGAGAGAGATTTAGAGAGACAAATAGACAAGCAAAAAGGCAGACAGACAAGGAAGGCAAGGAGAGTGAGACAGTGAGCGAGAGACTGAAAGAAAGTTGGGATGGCGGAGAGAGAGAGAGAGAGAGAGAGAGAGAGAGAGAGAGAGAGAGAGAGAGAGAGAGAGAGAGAGAGAGAGAGAGAAGGAGAGACGGAGACAAACAGTCAGACAGAAAGAGAGGGGGAGGGAGGGAGGGGGTGTATACTAAATGTTTATTTCTCATATATAGTGACTAACACATAAAACTGAATGTTTTGGGCTGGGGGAGTTAATCTAAAACATGGTGGAGGGGGGGGGGGGGGGGGGCATTCTGGCGTGGTTTGTTTTAACTACCGGGGAGTTAAAATTGGCACGTGCTAATATTCTAACTCCCGGGAGTTAAAAATGTGGAGGGGAGTTAAAATGGATCGTTTTACACGGGGAACTTTGTTAAAAATCTTTCTTCAGTAAAACATTTGATCTGATAAAAAAAAATATCAATCTCTTTTCAAGAAATTCAAAGATCACATCAGTTTGACATCTCTGAACAAGGTTTCCATGGAGTCTGTTGTAAAATGCTTGTCTTGCATCATGCAAGTCTCAACACTCTAAAAGAATATGCTTCACTATGACAGGTACGTGGCATGCAATGCACCACAGATCTTCTCCGACTTAAAAAAACAAACAAACAAACAAAAAAAAAAAAGCACGAGTGAGTGTAAAAGGTGTGGCCTGTATGCAGATGGCACAAATTGTTTCTTGTATATGGTCGCCTTGGGAACATGGAAAAAACTCTTTCAGGTTTGGACGGATTTTAGATAGTTGCTATCCGTCTGTAAGCTCCATTTCTCTTGCCAGGGTTCTATGACGTAACTCTGGTCTTTGGGTTTCAGGCCAGCGTGAGGGAAAGACAATCTGTTCAACTCTTTCTTTGTGACACTCTTGGCAAGTTGATCATCCAACTCGTTGCCTTGAAAGCCAACATGGCTGGGAAGCCAGGGAAAAACTATTTTGTATCCATCTGATCTCAGGGAGATATACAGTTCAAATAATGTCAGCAGTTGAGGTTACTTGAGGTGATGTCCAGCAATGACCCCCTAAGCGAGAAAGAGGGTCCGAAAAAAAATGAGAAAGTCTTTATGTTTTGATTTAAAGACCAATTCAAGAGCCAGGACCAATGCTGTTAACTCAGCAGTGTAGATGGAGCTGTCAGTGGGGATGCGGTTAGAACATCTCTGAGAGGGATCTGTTACACAACACACAGCAGAGGCAACCCCATCCTCATATTTGGAACTTCTTTTGAAACTTCGGGTAACAAACAGTCATAAGAAGGGTTTGGGGATTCAAAGGGGAGGTTCAGACAGTATTTCAAGGTAAGCTTCAGCCAGTGGTTCAGGAGGGATGGTTCCCCTGCCTCACAATACAGGCTATAAACAGGGGTGGTGCAGAATGCACTCAAACAGAGTCGAAGCACTTAATGGTGGATGGGATCAAGACTTTTCAAGTAGGAAGGTCTGGCTGAGCCATAGACTTCACACCTGTAGTCCAGTTTAAGGCGGATCAGAATCTAGTACATATGCAGAAGAGTTTTTTTTCTCCCTTCTTTTCCATTTATCAGCACGTTTTTTTTCGTGTGTGCCATAACTCTCAGAATGATCAGCATTTTTTAATGTTGGGTGTGATTTTTAAAGTTCAGTTTTTTTTTAATTAAAAATCCAAAAATAACACCAAGATATACAGTTTCTTGCACAGCTGGAATGGTGGAGTTGTTCTGACGAAATTCAGGATCAGCACAGATCTGACGAAAATTATCAAAATGGATACACTGCGTTTTGATGCATGAAAAAGTAAACCCGTTTTCCTCAGCCCACTGTTGAATCTGATTCACTCAAATTTGGAGTACGCTGTACGCTGGCATAAGAAGATCCAAATGCGTAGAATACGAAGTCTTCAACAAGCAGAGTGGACGTGGAACCCTGGTTTACTGAATTGAGAATCTCGTTAATTTTGATACTGAAGACAGCAGGAAAAAGAACGCTCCCTTCAGGTACCCAAACTCCTTCCCGTAGATGTCAGAGAGCGTAGTGTCAACACTGACTTGGAACTGCTGATTAGCGAGTAAGTTCTGATTAAATATATGCAGATGAACACAAAAACCAAGTGGTATCATACGTTTTTTTCCAGATAAAAAATATGGCAATCAAAAATTGCTTATCAGTGAAGGCGTTCTGGATGGTGGTTTCCAGACGGCCTAAATGGTCAATTATCGAGTGATAATTGCGGAACCCGCACTGTTCAATGGCCAAAAAGGCAGCTTGTCAGAGCTATTGGACGATAGTTTGAAGGGTTAGTAAGGTCTTATGGGGGGGGGGGGAGGGGGGCTTAGGAATAGGGATGATCAGGTCCTTTCGACAGAAGGTCGGGAAGCACCCTGTGGTCCATATATAGTTGCAGGCTTTCAGAAGGTCTTGGGAGAGCTCTCTTGGAGATGTTTCAAAAGCTGATGATGAATATTACCCAGGCCAGGAGCAGAATCGTTTCAGGTTTGCAGAGCTGATTTCAGTCAATCTATTTGAAAATGGTAGGTTGTACACTTCAGAATTGTCTAGGGAAGTTGTATGAGTTTTCTCTGAGTTCTTTATTTTAGAAAAGAGAACCTGCAAATTTACCTGAGGATAATGAGTTCTGTAGAATGGAGGCCAGCAAATGTTCCGCTTCCATTACAGCAGAAGTCACCAAATGAACTGGCGCGCCCGGAGGATCTACACGTGATTCGTCCACTTCTTACGCCGACAGACTGGTGTGCACCTATAGCCGTTGTTCCGAAGAAAAATGAGGACACAAGGGAGTGGTTTGATTTGACCAAACTAAAGTGTGTGGAGAGTGAATTTTCCGCTACCATTTACAGACAGACGAACCAGCTATTTGCACAGCTGGCAGGTGCACGGGTTTTGATGCTGGACTGTAACAGCGGTTTTTGTCAGCTGCCACCTGATCCAGCATCACAAGAACCGATGACATTTGTTTTTTTTTTTTTTGACGTTACTGCTACAAATGACCGCCGTTCCTCAGGGACCAGAGGTGATTCACCGTTTAATGTCACAATCGACCGATGTCACAAGGGTCACATGTGACATTGACGATGCCATAGTGTCAGGCCGTAGCCAAGAAGAGCATGACCAGTGGCTCAAGAGGCCAGAAAATGAAGGTCTTATGCTGAATGATAAGTGTGCCTTCAGTTAAAGCAAAGTCAAATTTCTTGGTCATATCATTTCAGCTGAGGGAATGATAATGGACCCTATGAGGGTGGAGGCAATTCAGCAGTTCCCTCATCCAACCAGCGTACCAGAGTTGTGATGACTTTGAGGCATGATAAACTTTGTGCAGAAGTTGGCCCTTGACCTGGCAGATTTGACAACGCTGCTATGTGAGTTCCTGATGACGGATGTGCAGTGGACACGGGGAGACCTACATGATAGTGCGTTCATACATTTGAAGGAAAAGACGTCTTAACCACCAGTCCCTGTTCACCACAGTCCAGGCAGACCAACAAAACTGTCGGTTGCTTCATAATCATATGGCCTAGGCGCGGTGCTCCTTTCGTGGGATATAGGGAAAATGAATTCAGGTTCATCGGACCAATCCCTGTCTCTTTCAAAACGGGTTTCAGAAATGAGTATAAAAACTGTGGAGAAATCCTACCACAGCAAATTGATGTGTTCATAATGGAAATAGTTAATGGATTAAGATCCGAAATACATCGTCGAGGCAAATGATATAGAAAGTGAGATATAAAGGAGAACGTATCTGCATAGTCGATGAATGTGTATGAGTTTTGCCTCAATATCTAAAACAATTGTATTCACGTTTATCATATCATTGGAAGCACATGTTTTTTATTTTATAGTGCTTTCCTTGGCCACACGTGTGTGTGTGTGTGTGTGTGTGTGTGTGTGTGTGTGTGTGTGTGTGTGTGTGTGTGTGTGTGTGTGTGTGTGTGTTCTTCGTTGCTCATTGACGTAAGTTGTGCATACAAGAAGGGCAAGCCTATATTCACGTGTTTCATATTACAATACTGTACTTCTGTTAGTGCTAGATAATTGGCTGTCTTTGTTACTTATAAACTTCTTAAAGAGTGAATCATCAAACCCTGCATTATTGTTATTTTTATGAATTACACCATCATGTCTTTTAATGCGAAAGATTTGTCTCTGTCTGTTTGCTACTTCAGTTCTGGTCATTGAGGTATTGCTAGTTAAGTCTTGGGTTCAATGATCAGAACGTGTCGTCAGACTGGAAGACAAATGTATCCCCAAACAGCTGTTCATTAGCGAACTAGCACAATGAAGAAGAAAGTCATATTTAGAATGTTATGAAATCAATAATCTGAACTACAGACATTGGCATAAAATGCCGCTAGTGATCCTGATGGTTCGCTGTTATTAGCGAACGGAAGTTAATGAAATCCGTTGTGGGAGCGTTTAAGACGTTGTGTCAACTGCGTAGTGCAAGTGTCTCACATGCAGTCTTTCCTTCTCCAGATAGACCATCAGAATCATGAGTACATCGTAGAATACAAACCCTTGAAATCAAAAACAGAACCAGTTTGCATTTTGATTTCTCATTGTGGCATTACAATACCTTTGTCAACACCAAGCCCGCTTTCAGTTTACATCCGCGCAGTCATCTTCACCCATGGGGCTGCATTAATGGTAAGAACTGAATATAAGCTTTGAGAATGGCTGATGAGCAATTTGAAAAAAAAAATTGACCTGATCGATTGAGTGATTTGCATGGCACACATGGCATCAATAACCATTTTTTCTCCAGTTACAGCAAGACTACATACAAAGTTCTCTCATTGAGCATAGTACAGAGAATAGGAATAAGGACGGAGACACAATAGAAAGATATTGCGAGATGAATAGACAGCAGAGAAAGCAAGAGAAACAGCAGCGTCAAAAGGGGCACCATCAGCAAACGCCCATTAACAGCAACCGACGGACCATATTTCGTCGGGTCCCGAATGTTGGGGACACGTTGGACCGGAAAAAAAAAACCGGTTGACCTGTTTACCTGACAGCTACGCACCTGCGTGTTGTGTTAGTCGGGTGAGCGAGGTTTTCCCTTCGATGTCTACAGAGTTGCCAGCACAGAAAACATCTCCGGAGAGCCGAAGAGAGGCTGAATGCGAATTCTTGTGGCGGTCAGTTCCACAGGTGTTGGTGAAGCCGCCGTGTTCGACCTGGAACTGACTGCCATCCGGAT
>JADBJO010012322.1:47500-50000 GCA_016801955.1 Conus betulinus
AAGGGAAAAAACAGATGATAAACAAAACAGAAGTGCCAACCAACATCTTGGTGAGGGCCACTTCACGGGGAGAGATTGCTGAGGATGTTCCAGCACGCCATGTCACAATCTGACGAGTTTAACAATGGTGATTACTGTTGCTGTTATTATCACAATCATAACGACACAAGGCAAAGCAAGTCCGAACACAAAGCTGTCCATACTGTCAACAAGCTCTTTGTTGGCTCTGTAAGTTTCTCGCATGGTAGGTGCCTTGACTGCTACACCTGTTACTGGATCTTTCACACATCCGACATAAAAGCGGAAAGCCACTATGAAATACAGACCAACAACTGTGATGTAGATAACAATGATAATGACAGCCATTGTTCTAGTGCGCATCAGCGCTTGATATTTGAGAGGCCTTAAGACACAATAACATCGCTCACTGGCAATGATGGCAGTCATGACGGAAGAAATATAAAGAAAGCAAAGTAATACTGACAAATAGTTGTTGGCCATAAAAAGTAATCATAGGACCGTAAAGTTCTTTGGTGGTAAACTGCAAATGCACATGCTCAGCATGACGACACATCACGCCAATCAAGTGTACTTCGTCAGCCAGGGACAAAGCAAAGAGACACAGGTTGACACGGTCCTTTAGACCCTGCTTAAAGAACACCGCCATGTTGATGACGTTTCCTGGTCCTCCAATCAGAAACAGGAACACCAGAACAAAGCTTATCACTCTACGAGTGATCTTTTCTTCCTCTGCACTGATGATATTGTCAGGATTGTCCCAAGGTATGTACTCCATTTCACTGAGCTCCAGTGTGAGACATCCATCCTGCAGGGACGTGTTTTTAATGTCACAGTTTGCATATGGCTGTCCACGGTGGTCGTCAAGTTGCTGGCATGCTCATTCATACTTTCGGGGGGCAGCAGGGCATTCTGCATGCTGTTAGTCATATGTTTTATTTATTGTTTGCTGTAAATATATACATACTCCTCTATTTCATCACTTGTGTTGGAATCTGTTGGCATGTAATTGCAGTGACACTATGTGTATAACTTCTCTGTAACAGATGGTGAGCGGAACGTGTTTTGCTGTCCGATTTTCAGCTGAAGTTTGGATGCGTGGACGACTTTTACCTACACACACCCACACAACACGAACATAGATTGTCAGGCAACAAGTTAAGTTACCACTTTTTTTTCTGTTCGCTGCCTGAACCATCAGATAAAACAAATAATAATACCTAATGAGCATGAACCAGCACAGCATAAAGTAATAAGCAAACCATCAATATACTCTCAGCACCACCAGAGGGCGCACGATATCACTAGGCACTAAATTGTCACAATGACATATGTTTTTCCACTCACTCGTAGAGTCCTTCAGGAGCTCTCACACACCAGAAAACACACCTCGACACGACGGAAACAAAACCGGTCATGGAGGCAGGTTCGTGGAGTCCTTCCAGGGGCTCCCGCACACCAGGAGAAAACACAAGTCGTCGTCCCGAAGAACTCTAAAGCCCTTTCACACTCCAACTTGTTGCTGACCTCATGGACAGGCTTTCAACGCCTCCCACACGGGGCAGAGATGGCGGCTGCGTTCATGCTGCACCCACACTGTTGGCAGTACACACGTGACGTCTACTGACCCTCGGTCAGCCGTTCAATACTCTGGTAGGGTAGAGACAGGGGCTGGGCACCCAGGATGCACCCCATACCCAGATGGCAGTCCGTTCCCTCTCCGTGCCTGCTGGAACTTAAGGCTACGGCAAAAGATCTCCATCTGGCTCTGTGGGCGGCTGCTCTGGGGGCTGTGTTTAGAGTCAGTCCTTTGTCTTTCAGCTCTCCTTTCTATTGTCCTGCTCCAGGTTTCCTTTGGTCGTCCCGTTTTTCTTTTTACCTTGGGGGGTCCAGCGCAGGGCTGTTCTGGGGAGTGAGCTGAGTGGCATGCGATAGACATGCTCTAGCCATCTCCATCGACGCGCCTGGATGGTGTCCTTGTATTGTAGAGACTTGTTTCTAGTCCTCAGTTCTTCGTTTGAGATGATGTTCGGCCAGAAGATCCTGACGATACGTCGCAGACACTTGTTCTGGAACACACTTCCAGCTTTTTCTCAATGGCGACGGTCGTCTTCCAGCACTCTGAGCCATATACAGGACGACGCTGAGGACATTGCTCTTGAAGAGTCGAATCTTCGTTTGGATGTTGAGGACGGTGGATCTCCAGATGGGCCTGAGTATTGCGAAGGCTTGGTTGGCTTTGCTGATTCTGGCGTTGATCTCCTGGTTGCAGTCGCCGTCTGTGGTCATCTTGCTGCCCAGGTATACAAATTCCTGAACATTATCAAGTGGTTTGCCGTTAGCGGTGATGGGGTTGTTGTTTGTGGCATTTTTTCTCATGACCTGCGTCTTCCTCTCGTTGACAATCAGCCCGATGGCTTGCTATCTCGCTGAGGCTTTCTGTCTTCTGCTGGGCGTCCTGATGCTTGTGTGACAGCAGTCC
>JADBJO010012322.1:57500-58856 GCA_016801955.1 Conus betulinus
AGCCTTCGTTACTTTCTAAGACAACAGATTCTCAGCATGGATGATAGCATGGTCCCGTACTATGGTCGGCATGGCTCAAAACAATTTATAAGAGGCAAACCCATCCGATTTGGATTCAAGATGTGGGTCCTTGCTACCCCCTTGGGATACGCCGTCCAATTTGAGCCCTACCAAGGGGCGAAAGGAAGGCAAGCTGTTGCGGCCTGCCCTGGTGTGGGAATGGGAGGATCAGTTGTCATCGATCTTGTATCTGAAATCCAAGGACAAGATGCTTTCCACCTCACGTTTGACAACCTCTTCACGTCACTGAAAACTCGTGGACTACCTCTCTTCCAAAGGCATTGCATGCACAGGAACCATTCGTGCAAATCGGGTTGAAGATTGTCCGCTGCGATCAGTGCAGGAGATGAATAAAACTCCAAGGGGCACCTTCGACTACTACACTGACACAAGCAATGCCATAATCGTGGTTCGTGGAATGACAACAACGTTGTCAATGTGGTCTCCAACAAGGTGGGCGTGAATCCTACAGAAAACAAGAGGTTTTCCAGGCAAGCCAGGCAGCACGTCAACATTGATCAGCCAGCTCTCATCAACCACTACAACAAGACCATGGGAGGAGTTGATAGGATGGACCAGAACATCGACAAGTCCCGCGTCCATCCGATCGAAGAAATGGTGGTGGTCCATTTTCTCACTTTGCCTGGATTTGGCCGTTTAGCAAACCTGGCACTTGTACCGGGCCACGCCCACTGGAGACCCCCCCCCCCCCCCCCCCCCCCCCCCCCCCCCCCCCCCCCCCCCCCGATCTTCTTGCTGTGCGACGAGCCATTGCCACTGTCTATCTGTCTAGATCAGTGAAGCAGCATCGCGTGGGACGTCCACTTGGTCGCCCTGCCCAGCTTGACAAGCGAGTTGCACCGGCCCTTTGCTTTGACGGCGGCAGAGATCATCTTGTGGAGCGTGTCCAGAAGCGACTCAGTGTGCTTCCTGTGGCAAGAAGAGCAGTGACAAGTGCACCAAGTGCAATGTGGGCTTCATGCCAAATGTTTTGCAGCCTTTTCACACAGATGGCTGATCAATGACAGTATGCTTACGAAGACACGATGAGTGAACTACGTCAATCTGCTGTGACTCCACTATGAGTAAAATGCTCTTTTTTGTTCTTTTTGTGTTCAGTTATGTACAATTAATCTGTCAACAACCAAGTCGATAATGCTATTTCATGATTTGATGCAAAATTCAAGAATACATTTGGCTAAACTATGATTTCAAATGAGTTCTGTGTCTTTGTATGTATCATAAAAAACCTGTACCCTCCCGTGCCTAGCGTCCCTATAGTGGGACGGTAGGTTT
>JADBJO010012323.1:0-58851 GCA_016801955.1 Conus betulinus
CCCAACGCCACACGTAGCAGCACAGTGGTCAGAATACCTAATGTCACTCACAGCATCACAGGGTGCTTCAGAATACCCAATGCCACACATAGCATCACAGTGCTTCAGAATGGTAAATGAAACATTTTGTTTCGCCTCTTTAAAAAAAAAAAAAAAACAAGCATTCCTACACAGGAAGTCTCCGCGAAGCTATTGTCCATGACGCCACCCGGTATGACCCACAGTCCATCGGGTATGACACAGAGTCCACCAGGGATGACCCACAGTCCACCGGGTATAACCCACAGTCACTTCAATTAAGGAAGGGAGGCAACCCAGTTCCCTGAGTAGCAGTGGCCTGTGGAGCAAGAAGTGAGCAGAGGTGATGACGAGCTGCTTGAATAGTTCGTCCACACTGTGTGAAATCCTTCCACCAACGTCGCCAGACAAACTGACCTGAAATCCCCCAGGGTGAAAAGGAAAGGAGATGGACCCAGATGAACGTGTAGCAGTGGCCTTGATGTGAAATCCCCCAGGGTGAAAAGGAAAGGAGATGGACCCAGATGAACGTGTAGCAGTGGCCTTGATGTGAAATCCCCAGGGTGTGAAAAGGAAAGGAGATGGACCCAGATGAACGTGTAGCAGTGGCCTTGATGTGAAATCCCCCAGGGTGAAAAGGAAAGGAGATGGACCCAGATGAACGTGTAGCAGTGGCCTTGATGTGAAATCCCCAGGGTGAAAAGGAAAGGAGATGAATCAAGATGATGATGTAGCAATGGCCTTGATGTGAAGTCCCCCAGGGTGAAAAGGAAAGGAGTTGGACCCAGATGAACGTGTAGCAGTGGCCTTGATGTGAAATCCCCCAGGGTGAAAAGGAAAGGAGATGGACCCAGATGAACGTGTAGCAGTGGCCTTGATGTGAAAATCCCCAGGGTGAAAAGGAAAGGAGATGGACCCAGATGAACGTGTAGCAGTGACCCTGATGTGAAATCCCCAGGGTGAAAAGGAAAGGAGATGGACCCAGATGAACGTGTAGCAGTGGGCTTGATGTGAAATCCCCAGGGTGAAAAGGAAAGGAGATGGATCAAGATGATGGTGTAGCAATGGCCTTGATTTGAAGTCCCCCAGGGTGAAAAGGAAAGGAGTTGGACCCAGATGAACGTGTAGCAGTGGCCTTGATGTGAAATCCCCCAGGGTGAAAAGGAAAGGAGTTGGACCCAGATGAACGTGTAGCAGTGACCCTGATGTGAAATCCCCAGGGTGAAAAGGAAAGGAGATGGACCCAGATGAATGTGTAGCAGTGGCCTTGATGTGCACACTAAGAGAATACGGCTCCCTCAGAGCCATCTTGAGAGAAAACCCCAGGACAGAGATGTTGGGGGATGTGTGTAGGGGGGGGGGGGGGGGGGGGGGGGCGCTTGTTGACGATCTAGGTCTCAGAAAGTGCAGCAGTCAAAAAGTAGTTCAAGGAAAGTATCAGCCGACGGTTTGAGAGGGATGGTTCTCCTGCCTCAACGTACAGACCATAAACAGGGGTGGTGCGGAATGCACCCAGACAGAGTCGAGGCCCTTGATGGTGGATGGGATCTGGAGTTTTCAGGTAGAATGTCTGGACGAGCCCTAGACTACACGCAATAGTCCAGTTTGCAACGGATCTGAGCCCAGTATAGGTAGAGAACAGTTTTCTTGTCAGCGCCCAAATCCGTATGTGCCACAACTATCAGAATGTCCACTGTCTTCTAACATAAAATTTATAAGTACTGGGTGGCAGGCGAATTTTTTTTTTTCCAAAAAAATCTCTTCATGGTCACCTCTCTATGTTGAAAGGCTGTGTGTTCTTTTATTTGTGTAGTTATGTTTGTGGAACAGAAGAACTTAGGGAGAACAGAGTGGTTCATGAGTTGTTTTCTCATATTCTCCTGTTTGCTTTATTACCTTGCCACACTTACTCGTTTTTTTCGGTGCTGATGTAGACCTACGTTCGTGCGTCATCAAGGTCCTTTGATTCTATTTCTCTCCCGTCTCTATATTCCCATAGTTTGTGTTCCCACTATTGCACAAATGTGGGGAAATAGAGGTGACAGAAAATTGAATGCTTTTGTATATTTTTCGTTGCAAGATGTTGGATCTTTATTTCATAACGGCGAAGAAAGCAGGCAGTGTAACATAGTTGGTAATATGAAGCAGCCTGTTAGCAAACATGTGATTACAAATGAAAACATATCAATTCAGCGAAGGGGTCTTCTATTTCATTCAGATGGTAATTTGGGGGTTATCAGCTCTACCAAAGACATCCATCTGTCATGAAAGAAGAGAAACGTTGAGATGGAGTTCAAATGAGAGCTTTCTCCGCGACTGTCCTGCATCTCACTGTCAGTAATATAATTCCTAACTCTTGTCTAGTTGACAAGATGTGTGCACGTGAACACTGATCCTAGACTCCTATACCCATGACTGTACCAGATTTTCGCTGATGGTACAAAGGTAATCAATCATTGTTTCTCTCAGATTCTCCGTTCTCTCCATACTCAAACCTCTGTTTTTTATAGAGCTCGGTGAACACTCGGAAAAAAAATCTTTGTAACGCATATAGAGAAGTTTAAATCCAAGATGAGAAATGTGAAGAAGGACTCTGAAAGAACAGAGAATGCAGCACTTTACAGCAAGACAGCCACAAAACCTGATCGTCTGGTAGGATTTCAGCCAGAGCTGGAACGAATGGAAAGACTATCCAAACAATCAAACCTCAAGTTTATGGGGATTCTGGAACCATACTTAGCTGGGAAGAGGTGCGATGCAGAAGAAATAATGAACAGTTTGAACCTTTTCTCATCACACGGGACATGCACATAGGATAAAACAAGCAAAACCTGCCATGTTGGACAAAGACAGGGACATAACGTTTCTCGTCAATAGGAGAACCAGCATGGGTATATCCGCCTCCCATTGTCTCTAATGTCCCAAGGATGGAATGACAATCATGACGCTGTTCTCAGAAAAAAATGGCGTCAATATTACATCAAAATGTCGGCAAACCTTACAAGTAGACAGAGAGAGAGAGAGAGAGAGACGAGAGAGAGAGAGAGAGGGATGGAGGAGAGAGAATAAGACATCACAGTTAACAAGGAAAGTCGGCATTCTGCAAGGATGGCTTTTATGCCCGTGGTAGAAACTTTTAATACCAGTAAGTACCAGCATGACCATAAGCAAGAAAGGAACTGCAGACATAATTGTCACAACCAACCTGTGGTCAGGATGGCCTTCGGTACAAGCCAAAACACAGTGCCATAAATACACAAGCAACAACACCATGCAGAAAATTTCAGAAAGACACTCCCAAAGGCCACCTCATGACAAACAAACCTACATACTTGGCAGACAAACAGTTCACACAAACAGCAGTCAAGCAAGGGCCCTCACATAAACAGATCCAGACAACATGACAAAAGAGGTCATTGTATTGACACTAAACACGACAAAGTCACATTTTGTTCGCTCAATGCTGAAAATTTTATGACAAAACCTTCACGATCCGATTTTGTCTCTTATAGAACACCTTTTGACACACATCAAAAGATGTTACGTAAGGGGCAAAATCGTGCTTTATTTTTTGCTTTAAAACGGTCACTATACGAGATTGTACCTTCAGCAAACTTTCCAATGACTTCGTTGTATTGCATTCGCAAGCTAAAAACAACAACAACAACAACAAAAAACCAGTTGGTAAACAATTGGGAGGCGTGACTGTATTCATTCGAAAGACAAGCAGGTGCTAATTCACTGAAATAGAGTATGAACGTGACAGTATCATTTGTTTTGAATTAACTAAATTACTAGGCTTTGATATATATATATGAATGTAGAACAACGGCGTCAAATGGAAGAACGGGTTAAGATCGGTCCCGTGCCTCTTGGTAGTGTATTATTTCAAATGCAGAAAATGAGCTTTTCAACTACGTGATACTACGCCCGGAGTCAAATAGAATAGTCAAAAGGCTGTTCAGTTCATTCAGTCCTTTAACTTAGATGACTCTCAAGAGAAAATAACAGAGGCGTGCAATTCTGTAAGAAGATGTGTACAGTCAGCCACCAAATTGTTGAACAAAATGCTATTGAGTGCGGGAACACGCATGCTACAGTCACCGGGATGTTGTTTGGCAATGTAAACCACAGCATCTGTTGTGACTGTTGTAGGATACCATAGATCCACACCAATGTTCTTTGTCTGTTGAAAGCACACACACACACACACACACACACACACACACACACACACACACATCTATGTAATGTGTGTGTATGTATGTGTGTGTGTGTGTGTGTGTGTGTGTGTGTGTGTGTGTGTGTGTGTGTGTTTGCATATCCTTCAATTGCTATGTTTAAAATACTGCACACCACTGCACAAGTCCAACGGTCTCATGGGGTGATGCAGGACACACCACACAGAAAAAGCACGTCCTACCTATGATACCTTCCATTTTTCAAGAGAAAGATGGACCAGACATCAACAAATCCGTCCTGGTCAAAAACAAAACCTCCGTGATGTCCAGATGACACCTGTCCGATTGTCCAGAGGACAGTGAAACCCACTGACTAGCAGGTATAAATGCTCGTTCCACTCATCCGCCAGGTAACCAAACTACCACCCACTTCTTACGGTCCTGCCCCTCCTTTGAAACCTTCAGACGCCAGACGTGGCCTGGTCCAGTTGAGGTCCAGGAGAAGTTCTGGGGACCAGCGGAGTCACTGCGGTGGACTGCTGACTTTGCAGCACTAACTGGATTGAGGATCTAGCTGGACTGGGAACACGAAAGAAAGAAAAGCCTGCCAGGTATAACCAAGAGTTGGTGTCAGTGAGAGGATGACTGGACTGTCGGTTTCGGCAGATTCCAGCACAGACCGATTGCACGTGCAACCTCTAAACCCTTCACCCCCACTCTTGAACCCTCCCCCCCCCCCCCCCCCCCTCCGTTCTTCCCCCTCAACAACAGTCTCGGATGGGAACTCAGTAGAATGCTGTATCCCTGGGACGAGGCATGATCAACAAACAGCACGTGTCGGCACGCTACACACCAAGAATGAATGCGCCAAGGCCATGCTGAAGGAGTCGAGTATTCATAGACTGGCATGATTAGATTGTTTTTGATAATTTTTTATTGTGTCTGAAAGTTGATTCTCCCCAGGTTTTTGTTTCATATGGCCTTCAAGGGGCAAAGGTAGGTGGTCCCAGCCAGACAGATTAAAATGAAGAGAATGGGAGAATGGGACTAAAGTGGGGAAAACACCTAGCGCAAGAATAGGATCACAGGTGTGAGTGCAGAGGCCTGAAATGTGATGGGAAGCCAAGGGGAAAGTCATGTATTTGAAGATTGTGAATGATGTCATTGGTGGAAATCCCTCCCAAAAATAGGTGAAATGATTGGTGGATGGTTGTTCTGTTGATCGAGTTACCATGTTGTTGATATGAAATGCTGGCTCGAATTCATTCAGGGACTCAAAACGCTTACATGGATTATATGTTGATTTGGTGCCAAATCCTACTTGTGGCATGTGACCTAAAACGGTTACATGGATTATATGTTGATTTGGTGCCAAATCCTACTTGTGGCGTGTGACCTCAAAACGCTTACATGGATTATATGTTGATTTGGTGTCAAATCCTGATTGTGGCGTGTGACATCAAAACGCTTACATGGATTATATGTTGATTTTGGTGCCAAATCCTACTTGTGGCATGTGACCTCAAAACGGTTACATGGATTATATGTTGATTTGGTGTCAAATCCTAATTGTGGCTTGTGACCAGCAGCAGGCGACCATTGTGATCGGTCAGAGCGAAAACAGTGGATCTACTTCCTCTCAGGCTGGCACAATGCGTGTGTGGAGCATGCCATGGTCAGAACACTTTAGGGCTGCCCGCAGAAAGAGACACTGACCGTGTGGATAAGATGAAATAAATCTTGAAAAGTCATTTTATGACTCCACCAAACAACGTGTGGACAAACGACTCACAAGACAAAACGCCGCGCATTCGACCTCGTAGGTCTTCTTCAGGCAAGATAAACAACACACAGGACAACGAAAATGAAAAACGAGAATCACTTATCTGTGTTGAATTGGGCGCAAGATGAGCGTTGAATGAGAACGAGGCAGTCGGGAAGGAGACAATGCGAGCTGAAATAGTAATGATGATAATAATGATACTTACAGCAATAATGAAAATAATCATAATGATTATGATTATGATGAAAAAAAATATTGTTTTGTCTTGTGATTCGTTCGTCCACGTTGTCCACGTTGTCGGGCAGAGTCATGAATACATTTTAAGATTTGTGTAAAGGATCGCCCAGCTACATCCATGTGAACTGGTCCAAAATGACAGGCTGCTCCGTTTGGTATGTAGCCATCAACCTGACTGTCCTGTATGCTGTACACTGTCTGCAAGACAAATTCCGCGATGTATTGAAGTGCCCCTGCTACAGACACTGTTAAGTTTAGACCTGTGTTGCGAGGAGAGAGATATACATGATGAAACATGTAGAATGCGCGAGGATTTCACACCCTTACGACTCACATAGACACACACCACCATCACCACCACCACCGCCACCACCATCGCCCTTCCTTTTTTTTTTCTCTTTTTGTTTTAGAAGCAGAGAGCAAACAACGCATTATGAACTGTTAGTTGAGCCAAACTCTGATGAGATTAATAAGTGGCATCTGATGGATTTTGAGCCGTCACAGTTGATTTTTGTTCTTTAGTTGAGCTTATTTGACAAAGTGTTGGGAAACAAACACACAAACCAAAAGCCCTGAGCGAGGAATAAGCCATAAGCTAAGACCCTATAAACCATTTGTCTTGTGTGTTTGTTTGCCCTTTTTTACTTCTAGCATCTTGTTTCATGCCCTCTGGATATCATCATTTTTCCTAGATCTCTCTCTGGATCTGTCATTGACGACCGCATCCAAGACAAGTCAAGCAAGTCAAGAACGATAATCGTGCGCCGAATTTGACAAAGATATGTAATTGCTCGTTCTTCATTTTTGTGTCCTGAGTATTGTTCATCTTGAAGAAGACTTAAGAGGTCGAAACGCATCGTGTTTTGTCTTGTGATTCGTTTGTCCACGTTATTGGGTGGACTCATAGCAATTACTGTTAATAGAAGTCAAGTCAAGTCAAAGTTATCTTTCTTGAGGGTTGAAGAATAAGTTGTGAAGCTTTTTAGTTATACATTCTGCCCTCATGGAAAGAAACAGATACAACATACAACGAGTAAAATAACTATAGCATCCATGTTCGTCCTGTGGCAGTCTCAGCACCAGCGCTCCACTGACGACACTCAGTACAAGGTGGTAGTGAGGACACCCACAGGAGGAGACAGTGCACTGATGCCAAACCAGTAGCAGGCCTCCGTCGGTCGTAGTTGACCATGGATAGAGTATTTCCGACCGTAGATTTCGCTACCTGTCCAGCTGTGTCTGCTCGCCCCGAGCAGGGTCACCCCATGGCTGTAGAGACTGATGCGAAAGTGGCAGTCTCTGTAGCAACGGTCACATCTGTATGCTGTCACTGGTTTGTCAGTTATCATCCCCTTTCTGCGGGCTCGCTTCTCTGCTTCAGCAGCTGTCGGTTTGTCTTCGCCAATCTGCAGCTGTTTCTTGAGAGTGCTTCTCCAGCTGTTGCGGTCTGCTGCGAGGTCTTCCCAGGATTCAGTGCTGACCTCAAGCGCTTTGATGTCTTTTGCAAACGTCTTTGTATCTCAGCTATGGGTGGCCAATGTTTCTCTGCCCTGCGGCAGGCTTTCCATAGAGCACGTCTTTTGGGATGCCACTATGGCCATGCTGCGATCGTGGCCCAGCCAACGCAGCTGACGCCAAATTATAGTGGCAGGTAAGCTAAGAATATGTTGTTTATAGCCAAGCCGACCGCAAAGGGCCATAACAAGGCTGTCGCCGAGTTGAAATCAACTCTCAAGTCACCTTTTTCAATTAAAAGAAGAAAACTCATTCACACAATCTTTTAAAACACACCTTCTCAAAATACACCAGAAATTTGGTTAAAGCATTTCCTCCATAAGATCTTTGATGAGACGAAAACTGGAAATGTCTTTCAGAAATTCACAGATGGCATCCGGTAGGACATCCCTTAACAAGGTTTTCATGGATCTGCTGTACAATGTTTATACCTCACATCATGCAAGTCCCAAAACTCTAAACCAATATGTTTCACTGTGGCGCTGTTCAGTGAGTACTGAATGGAGCAAATGTTTTAATTTGTCAAACAGTTGACAAGCTTAACAAAAGAGAGGAAAACTAGACAGGAGAATCACGCCTTTCGGCATTTTGGATGTGTCTGGCTTGGTCAAAATCTGATGAATATTATCTCCCAGAAATGTATAGGCTGGAAATAAAACCAGTGGAAGAGAAGACTGGGTGCAGACGATGGTGCTGATCCAATCCATCAGCTCCAGAGATACCAAACAAGCAATCCCCTTCAGGCTGAGAACTGGCCCCTGCTGACTGCTGAGCCATCTCAGCCGAATTAAGATTTCCCACATAGATGATGTCCGTGTGGCACTGGATCTCAGACCCCAGAATACATCCTTCAACACTGTGCAGCCCATGATGTTCTACGGCGTCAAACCTGGCCAGAGAGAGCAGAACTGCAGATGCAACTTTAGGGCGGCTGTCAAGACCTCACGAAGACTGTGGGTTTCATCATGGCAACAGGATTGAAGATCTGATGCAATCCCAAAAAAATTATCGACAGCAGAAGAAAAAGAAGTAGGCTGGAAAAACTCTGAACCGGGACATGACACTGCGGCTTTAACAGTCAAATCTACTGTGAACGGTCTGCTGCTTCATTACTGATCAAACTTGCCTGACTATGGCTGTGTATTGTTTCTTAATTACATTTATCATGATGCGTTTTATCAGTCTGCATTGACTAACATTTGCCGGCAGATAATTTACAGAGGAACTCGTGCGTACCATGCGCGCGCTTGCGCGCGCGCACGCACACACACACACACACACACACACACACACACACACACACACACACACACACACACTCACTCACTCACTCAAACGCACAGAGAGACAGACAGGCAGAGACACAGAGACAGAGAGAGAAAAAATCCTTAACCTTTTTACAATCAAAATCTACATGTACAAACCTTACGGCGTTATAACAAATCATATAAATACACTTGGCTAACGAGCAGTGAGTTCTGCTAGACTTGAGAAAAATTTGTCACATGGTAAAGAAGAAGAAAGGAAAAGTCCTTCGAACAGAGATTCAAATGATTTTCAAATTCCCATTTTTGAAGGAATGGCACGTTTAAATGAGCCATAGACGTAAAATCATGTTTTTAAAACATCGTCCGATGGACAGTGGTTACGTTTAAATGCCCATTAAGCCATGAATCGTGAATTTAAATTGTCCGTCGGGTAAGCTGGAATGTGGAGTCATAAGTTCAAATTCCTAGGCAAAAAGAAATTTAAAATCGATCCCAAAAGTTGCGTATGCTTTTTCGCCGAATAATCACATACTTAAAAAATTCTGGATACAAAATCTATAATTCTTTGGACCAAAAACATTTGTTCAAAGCAGGCTTTGCAAAGAGAGAGATCTATTTCTGACACCATTAATCAAACGCCATATACGCTGAATGCTGTGTGGGATTCAAATTGTGTTCAGATATTCTTTTTAAACATGGATTTGTGTGATGCAATTCACCTGTAGTTACAGAATGGTCTGTCTCACATGGCTGGTGGCCAGATTTTCATGAACTGAAGTTGCCTTCAGCCGAAGGTTTATTCATGGAAGACGCGCCACGGACGCAAGTCTATCTGATTTAAATATTCTGGTACAAAGAGTCAAATCTATCCGGTTTAGATATTCTGGTGCAAAGAGTCAAATCTAGCTGATTTTAAATATTCCAGTGCAAAAAAAATCAAATCTATCTCATGTAAATATTCTGGTGCAAAGAGTCAAATCTATCCGATTTTAAATATGGTGGTGCACAGAGTCAAATCTATCTGATTTAAATATTCTGCTGCAAAGAGTCAAATCTATCTGATTTAAAAATTCTGCTGCAAAGAGTCAAATTTATCTGATCTAAATATTCTGGTGCAAAGAGTCAAATCTATCTGATTTAAATATTCTGCTGCAAAGAGTCAAATCTATCTGATTTTAAAATTCTGCTGCAAAGAGTCAATTTATCTGATCTAAATATTCTGGTGCAAAGAGTCAAATCTATCTGATTTAAATATTCTGGTGCAAAGAGTCAAATCTATGTAATGCATTTCAGGCGTGCAACCCTGCTTTTGATATCTTTTAGGAAAGGAATTTACTCATGTATGTGCTACTCGATTTTGAAATGCGCTTTGAAAAAGGAATCAATGCACATGGGATAAAACTGCCTTTTGGATACAGAGGCACATTTCCTTGTGTCATGTAGCTGACCGGTTAAAAAAGCACATTTCTTTGTATCAGGTAGCTGGATGGTTACAAAGCACATTTCTTTGTATCATGTAGCTGATTTTTTTAAAAAAAGCACACTTTTTTTTAATCATGTAACTGACTGGTTAACAGAGCCATTCCTTTGGATCATGTGGCTGAGTCGTCCACAACGCAGTCAGCGTGGGATTCCATCCATTTCAACAGTTTGGTTTGATTGGATTGTCTTCGCTTCTCCACGATGACATTGAAAGTGTACATGAATGGATTAATGGCGGCATTCACGGGTAAGACAAATATAGCTAAAGCCACGTTCACCTCTCCAGGGATAGGAATGCCCACCAGTGCCAGAATTCCGCACAGCCCAATGGGAAACCAGCACACGAAGTCCGTCACGGCTACGGTGATCAACCGTCGAGCTATAGTGATGTCTCTCGCGATGTTTTCGAACTGCTACATTTCAAGCTGTTTTTCTGTATTGACCAATACACGAAGGCCTGGCCAGCAGAGATAAAGAGAAACAAAATGAAATTCAAAATGATCAGCACACTGAAGGAATAGACCCTGCCTTTGAACTCTTGCCTTGTCACGGGCAACGGGATACAAATACCTGTCTGGCTGTAGAATTCCCAATGTGACGTCATAGGAAGCAAAGGAAACGCTGCCAGGAACCAGCCCACTAGCCAAGTCAACAAGCAAGCCCACCACAGCTGATGCTTTCTGAAATCGCAGTGAGCTGAACGGAAAGCGAAGGACCACAAAACGATCCAGTGTAATCAGCCAGATGATGAAAGCGGACACCTCACTGGACAACAGAGACAGAAACCCAGCTACCTTACAGGGTACACTGCTTTTCCACGTGTCATCAAAACGGAGATATTTCCCACGGAACTGCAGATCTGCCACACCAATGACAGCGATGTACACACCCATTAAAAAGTCCGCTAAGGAAAGGTTGGTGACGAATATCCTGTACCCACTTTTGGCCGACGAAGTCATCTTCTGTGCACACAAACGGACAAGAAAACAAAAGACGTTTCCTGTTACAGACAGACAGCTGATGACCCACAGAAACCCTCGGTACAATCCTGACTGAAGTAAATCTTTGCACGACGAAATTTCGTCTCTAGGGGCGAGGCAGATATTACCATCAAACTCATCGGGAAGAATCTGGCTGCAGCAGAGTTTGTAGTTTTGTGTAGTGATGACCTGAAGGTTGCCAAGGTCCTTGAAAATGTCGGCTGGAAACGTGGTCACCGGACTTCCTTCCAGGTGCAGCGTGGTCAGCTGGGGCATGGACTGGAATCCGCCGAGGCTGATTGTGTGAATGGACGTGAAGGATAAATCCAGAGTGTGTAACAGAGAAAAGCGCGGTAGAAGTGTGGATCAAAGACTATTAGCTTTGTGTAGGATAGATCCAATTCTGACAGGGTATGTTCCTGATTGAGGGAGGTGGGATTGCTGCAAATTGACGCGATAGGATTGCTGGACAAGGACAACTTCTGTAGATGTTTCAACCTTAGGAAAGCACTCATGTTGAGGTGCTGAAGTTTGTTTCCATTGAGATACAGATACTTTCAATTCAACAGGTTCGTATCGGTTACAAGAGTCAAGGAGCATTCAGCGAGAACCAGGCGAATGAGATAGGTCTCATCACCCCACATCATCCAGGGTTATGTTGGACTTTGTACCATCCAAAGAACGGACCTCAGAGGACGTTGCTATGGATACAGGCCGGAAACATAAAAACGTGTGACCTCGACACAGACATCCTGCAGGACAGATGATGTCACAGCCCATTTCATCGTCGTGCAGGGGGCAGTGAGGCCAGCCATCACACAGGTGGTCACCATGGAGACATATTCTGGAAGCCCGGCACCTGAAGAACCCCGGGCATTTTACCTCCTCACAGTCCTCTTCGTCGTGGTAGCCGACACAATCGTAGATTCCGTTGCAGCGTGTGTAGACAGGGAGACAGTCGTTCAACGCACCTGGACAACGGTAGTGCGTGTCTGGACATGGGTCGCTGGAGTTCATGGGGGTGATGGTGAAATACCTCGCTCCATCAAAGCTTATCAACACAGGAGATATAGAACGGCCAGACGGCATATCTTGCTCCCTGAATGCTCTGCAGTCTTTTTCATCTGACTGATCATGGCACTGATAAAGAAAGTCGCACATCTTGTCATAGGACACACACTGCTCGTTAGAGCAGGTGAATGCTCCGATACATATAGGGTGTCGGCAGAATTCGTCACTCCCGTCCTGACAGTCATGGATGAAATCACATAGGAGGGAGTATGGAACAGTGGCGGCGTCGTCGTCCTCGCCGCATGTAAAGATGGGGACAGGGAGAGCGTGGAGATGGGTGGAGTCCAGCTGGCTGTGACCGCTGGACGTTGGGACAGAAAACGTGCAAGGGGGCGTATGATCCTGCCCACACACCTTGTATGTGTGTGACCCACACAGCAGAAACACGTGAGTGACTTGCCTGTCTGGACACATGATGACAGACTGTGTGCGCTGTGTCAGCTGATAGTTGGGGAGTGATACTGCTGTGTGCTGGCTCCTGTTCTCACTGTTCAGCTGTGCCCCCCTCTCACAGATGGCTCCAGTGGAACGCACTCTCCTCGTGAAATGACAGTCAAAGCCTTTTATTCCGAAAATATGCCTGGCATAACACAATTTCCCTTGAGCTCTATCATGGCTCCTGAAGACAGAATGATAGAGAACCGTCTTGTCTTCCCCCATCAACACGAATCTGTACATGTTTGGCAGTAAGGAATCTCGCGAGAACAAGCCCAGCCAGATAGCAGACAGCCTGAGGTAGTGAATGGTGACGTGGTCTCGAAGCTCGTCGCACCAGCTGTACACGCACTTGGGCATTCCTAGGACACTAGCATCATCCATCACGTTTTTGCAGTATTCGTTGGCTCGTTGGTTAACGTCCGTTTCTTGGCTCTGAAAGTCATGCAGACTGTGGACAAACTTGTAGCAGTGGCCGCACAAGGCTACCAAGCCCTTACACTCCGCGCTGCTGAATGAGCAGTGTTCGTTCTCATCCCGCCCATCCTCACACTCTGTCTCCAGGTTACAGGCCAGGTGGTGCTGAAACCTCGGGTAGTGGCCCACAGAGCAGTTCCACATGCCCTTAGCTGACCTCTGGGGAGCGTCCCTCTGGTGGAAAAAGGAGAAGAACAGTCGGAAGCAAGCACTGTTCGTGTGCAGTGGCTTCTGGTGACGCTGACACCCAGGATTGCAGCCTCAAACATCTGAGCGAAATCGGTCTCGGGGTAACCCCTGCTCCATATGCGAACCTTTCTCCCGTCTTGGGTATAACTCACCAGCTTGACATCGGTTACGTCAGACAAAGTATGGCGCTCAGTTCTGGGCACAATTTGTTGGAAACTCACCATGATATGTTTTCCGTGTGGAACGGATATGTTCCTGCGCAAGAAGAATGGATCTTTGTCTGTGAAATTGTCTTTCAGGCTTACAAACCCAGCCCCTGCAGATGTCATGACCAGACGAATTCCTTCGGTGTCTTTGGCTGTAATCAAAGTGATATTGATATTTGGCAATATAAATTTTTTTGTGAATTCATAAAAAGGGGGTAATACAACAATAAAAAAGAACAGGTGAATAAACATAAAAGCAAAAGACATATTAGTCAGGTTTTACCCCACACGTCACCTTAACATTGTTTTTTCCAGGTTATTTTATCATTTATGAACACATCAACTATAACCAGTCACAACATGTGAGTGCCTATCAAAATTGTTCTTCAAGTTATTTTGTCATTTATGAACACATCAACTGTAACCAGCCCCAACATATCAGTGTCTATTAGTGTTATGGATGTTATAAAACTATTGAACAAACTCGTTTGTTCATTCCCTTTATTCACTGTCCGTCTGTCTTAGTCTGTCAGTCTGTCAGTATGCCTGCACGCACGCACGCACGCACACACACACACACACACACACACACATTCCACACCATTCGTTGGTTTCTGCCGCAGTATCCACTTCAAGATAATCTAGGAGCAAACAATTTCCACTTCGGAGGTGGAGTTACCCACCAGACCTACCCCAGCAGATGGCAGGTGACAAACAGTCACACAGCCTTCAAATACTCAGGTTAGCTGGACAAAGAAGCCAGGTTTGTCGGACAAAGAACCTAGATTAGCTGGACAAAGAAATCAGATTTACTGGACAAAGAAGCCAGGTTTGCTAAACAAAGAAGCCGGGCTTGCTGGACAAGAAGCCACGTTTGCTGGACAAAGAATCTAGTTTAGCCGGACAAAGAAGCCAGGTTTGCTGGACAAAGATGCTAGGCTAGCTGGGCAAAGAAGCCAGGTTAGCCGGACAAAGAAACCAGGTTAGCCAGACAAAGAAGCCAGGTTTGCAGGAAAAAGATGCCAGGCTAGCTGGACAAAGAAGCCAGGTTTTGCTGGACAAAGAAGCTAGGTTTACTGGACAAAGAACACAGGTTTGCTGGACACAGAAGCTAGGTTTGCTGGACACAGAAGGCAGATTTGCTGGACCAAGAAGCCAGGTTTGCTGGACAACGAAGCCTGGTGTGCTGGACAACGAAGCCTGGGTGTGCTGGACAAAGAAGCCTGGTGTGCTGGACAATGAAGCCTGGTGTGCTGGACAAAGAAAGCCTGGTGTGCTGGACAAAGAAGCCTGGTGTGCTGGACAACGAAGCCTGGTGTGCTGGACAAAGAAGCCTGGTGTGCGGGACAAAGAAACAGCCTTCGACCAAAATGACAATGGCCCAGCCAGGGCAGGGTGAGACGAAGCAACAGATGGCTCTGTTGTCTTTAGTGAAGACCCCATGTGTTCTGCAAGTTCTAGGCCTGGGTTGAGTACCTCAGCGAAGACAATCCCCTCCAGCCATAAACTCGCAGGGTAGACATTGGGCTATGAGGTAAGGGCAATGAAACACTGTCCCAAAATGAAATCTACAAGAATGTAGACAGAGGTACTCGGCCCATTCCAACAAACCTCAGTATCCTGCATTCATCGCCTGATGGCCATACAATGAATTAGTTTGGGTGGGAATGATATTTGTTCACACACACACACACACACACACACACACACACACACACACACACACACACGTGCGCGCATGCATGCACGCACGCACGCACGCACACGTGCGCAAACACACACACACACACACACACACACACACACACACACACACACACACACACACCTCCCATCGGCTCTGTGGCACCAGGGGATAAGAGTGAAGTGCCACTTGCAGCACCGAAACCCACAAGAACTCCACAGAGCAAGAACCCTTCCACGGCCATTTGCACTGGAACCCTGATAATACCCATAACAAAGCTGTTTGCACTGGATCCCTGATGATACCCAGAACAAGGTTGTCTGCACTGAAACCCTGATAATACCCATAACAAGGCTGTTTGCACTGGAATCCTGATGATACCCAGAACAAGGTTGTTTGCACTGGAACCCTGATAATACCCAGAACAAGGTTGTTTGCACTGGAACCCTGACAATACCCAGAGCAAGGTTGTTTGCACTGGAACCCAGGTAATACCCAGAACAAGGTTGTTTGCACTGAAACCCAGATAATACCCAGAACAAGGTTCTTTGCACTGGAACCCTGATATTACCCAAAACAAGGCTGTTTGCACTGGAACCCTGATAATACCCAGAACAAGGTTGTTTGCACTGGAACCCTGATAATACCCAGAACAAGGTTGTTTTGCACTGGAACCCTGATATTACCCAGAACAAGGTTGTTTGCACTGAAACCCTGATAATACCCAGAACAAGGTTGTTTGCACTGCAATCCTGTTAATGCCGGTTACGGATGGTATGTGGTGCGTGTTTTGCTGTCTGACTCTCGCTCTCAAAAGTTTGGATGCGTGTAATGATTATCCCCTACACACACTCACACCATACGAACATGGATAGCCAGACAACAAATAGATTTTTCTGTATATGCTGCCTGAACCATTAGAACATACATTAATGTGAACTTGTACAAAACAATACATGTCACTACATACCATATAGATCAAGATATCAACACATAGGAAACTTCATCCATCAGATATCAGCATATCATCCATATAATAAGTGAGCTCTGTGCGTGCGTGTGTGTGTGTGTGTGTGTGTGTGTGTGTGTGTGTGTGTGTGTGTGTGTGTGTGTGTGTGTGTGTCTGTCTGTCTGTCTGTCTGTCAGGCTGAAGTTGGCGGCCAGGAGAATCGACGGATTGTCACCCAAACTTGGCACGAACTTAGAGGGACATATTCCGAGTAACATAGGGTCATTGGATAGTTTTTCTACGACATTTATTTATGACCGTAAAAAAAACCGTTAACAACACGTACCCCCCCCTAAAACGATTAAAAAATACAATCTTTTCTGATGTTGGCGGCAAAGGGAGTCGTCGGATTGCCACCAAACTTGGCATGAGTCTAGAGGGACATATTGTGGATAACATAGAGACATTCGATAGTTTTTATGACCGTTATTTATCACCGTTAAAAAGCGTTATTTTCTAAATTTAGACTGTTCTTGATGAAATTTGGTATACAGGTGTAGTTTTAAATGCTGAACAATGATATAAAACTTACACACACCGAAACTTAAAATTGACCATTTAAAAACCGTCATTCTATAAATTTAGACCGTTCTTGATGAAATTCGATACGCAGATGCAGTTCTTTCCATACTGAACAACGGTATACAACTTACACGAACGGAAACTTAAAACTGAGCGTTTAAAAACCGTTAAGAACTGTTATTTTCTAAATGTATACCTTTCTTGATGAAATATGGTATACATGTGCAGTGTTACACGCTGATCAATGATAGACAACTAATATGAACAGAAAATCTATATACTAAATGAGCTGTGTGTGTGTGTGTGTGTGTGTGTGTGTGTGTGTGTGTGTGTGTGTGTGTGTGTGTGTCTGTCTGTCTGTCTGTCTGTCTGTCAGGCTGAAGTTGGCGGCCAGGAGAATCGACGGATAGTCGCCAAAGGCACGAACCTAGAGGGACATCTCCCGGGACCGTTTTTTGATGAAATTTGGTGTACAGGTGCAGTTTTACACACTGATCAATGACAGACAACTAATATGAACAGAAACTTAAAATTGACCGTTAAAAACCGTTAATTTCTAAATTTAGACCGTACTTCATGAAATTCGATATACAGGTGCAGTTTTGAACGCTGAACAATGATATACAACTTTTACGAACCGAAAGTAAGATAAGATGTACAATATATATATATATATATATATATATATATATATATATATATATATAATAATCAAATATATTTAAAACAATTATTTGTCGACACAATCATTGGATTGAACGCCTACATGGAAAGGTAACTCATCTAAATTAATTAGAACATATTTCTCCAATTGTGCTGTAACATTTTTCACTTTGGACTCCGCAATGAGGTAACATTACGTCATACACTATATGTCAAATTATTTCTTCCCTTGAAAGTTGTAATTCATTACCATTTTTTCATGCACAAAAACGTATGTAACAGACGACACCAATTTGAGAAAACTTACTTGGTAAGTTAGTATTGAAAAACATCATTTATCTTTTGCTGAAAGCTACACAGTGAGTGAAAAATTCCTAACTGTGTACCCAAATTATTGTTCAAACATATAAGAAAAACTGGAGCATAAAGCAACACTTTCCATTTATATTTCCACAATTAATTCTTCTATATACGAAACATCATGACACATTCAAGTTAGGGCCTTTCAGTTGGGTTTAACGTCCGCGCCCAAATTAAGGTGTCAGTTTTGAAAGCTGAACAATACAAACAAAAAAAAAATTGTAATATAACCGATAAAAACTCTAATTTTGTAAATTTAGATCAATCATGATGAAAATCGGTATACACGTGCAGTTTTTTAAACATTGAATCTCATCCCTGCCATTCCAGTTCCGACGGCTTCAGTTTCCCATGAAGCCAGTTTTCGCTCTGACAATCAACAAGAGCCAGAGTCAGACATTTTCGTCCCTTTGGGCAGACCTGACCGCTCCGCGTTTTACACATGGAATGTTCTACGTCGCAGCATTACGAACTGGAAGCGCAGAAACACTGACTATACTTGCGCCGAACAGGGAGACCAGAAATGTTGTCTACCCAGAGGCCCTCCAATAGACATGATACATCGTGAAAATACAAATCTTTTCACATAGCTGTCATGTTTGAGTTGGGTTTAATGTCCATGCCCAAATCAAGGATATGCAGGTGGCTGGTCCGTCACATTAGCCTGACACCTGCAGGGCCAGGGTGGATATCAGGGTGAACTATGGTCAGTTTAGCTGGAAACATTCCACGTGAAAATTTCCAAGACCAAGCCGGGATTCGAAACCACGACCTTTGGATCATGAGTTCAGCGCCTTATCCACTAGGTTACGGCGCCCCCTACAGAGTTGTCATTTTTGGAGCACTTCAATCGAATAGTTGAGAATGCACTGGTAAGTTCACAAAGTACAGGCATTCCTCTATCGACTGTGTATCGTATTATGAAAAAAAATTCGTGAAGGAAAACAGAATGAGAGGCAAGAAGGGAGTAGGCGTCCGAAGAAATTGGATGAAGTAGATAGGAGGAGGCTGGGGCAATTGGTTCAGCATAGGAAAAATAAAACAAACTAAGCTGTATTTTAGTGTATTGTCTTTTAAGTGGTGAGAGAAAGGGGTGGCCAGAAAATTATTGTACAGATATACCCAAGCGAAGCCGGGTACACCGGCTAGTATTACATATCTTTATATAACTCGCAGTTTTTCGCTGACGCCGTCCACAATGTCCCACAAATATAGTCAACACACTCGGCTACACAGTGCCCCAGCCACAATCTACAGCATTAAAAGAAGACACAGAAAAAGAATATGTATTTCCACTCGGCAAGCACAGCTTCTCACAAATACAACGATGTTTGAATCTAAAAAGTACACTATTCACAAGGCACAAAAAAATCACGTTGAACTTCCAGAAGGGTCACCATACGTCAAGCAGAGCTGCTCACGAGCACTGACGACTTGACTGTTTACAGGTACAGCAACAACGATGAACCAAGAAGAATAACCAGGGTCCCCACATGGCAAGCAGAGCCGCTCACAAACACAGACGATGAAGAAGAAGGCAAGCACAATAAATCACGTCGAACTGTCAGAAGAAGAACCACAAATTCACAAGCCACTGTAAACCATACTGAATCACCGGCGAACACAATTTCAGCAAAGTCCCATAGAACAAAACAAACTTCGACGTATTTGTTGATCTAAAAATAAAACTAGCTTCTCCGTGTATTGAGATTACAATGTTCACATCAATAAACTCAGCCCACCGACACACATGTGGTGGTACAATTAGAGCACATAAATATTCCTGCAGGAGTTTTAACAGTCACTCTCAGCGACACAGCATTCACAAGATTTTGATAACAAATAAATTTCCGGGTACATATTTCGCTGGTACCGTCACCAGAAGTATCGCACACACACACAGTGAACTTTGACGCACTACTGACTTGAAAGTCAGCCTCTCCCACATAGCATCACTATGGAGAAAACGACGAAAAAACAAAATAAAGTAGGCTGGACACCAAAACCTGGGCCATTATTTCTTCCTTCCCGTCTCGTCGTATATCATTATTTTCGTCATGTGGTTACCTAATTTTACCTTGACGTCATAATACTTTTTTTTTAATTTGACGTCACAATACTGCAGCTCCGGAAAAAAAACAATGACCGAATTGTTTTTATGACGAAGTAAACAAACAAAATAAGCAGAATACACAAACCCAGAAATCATCAAAACAGCATCAGAAAACTACAGTTCATATAAGGAAACTCACTTCCTAGGGATCAACTGATTCTCACATGGACAGGAGAGAAGGTCAGCGAAAACATTTGCTGAACCAGGAGCTGGCTGGACTTCAAACTAGAACTTCTGCAACGACAACGCCCATCGCATAATTTTTTTTGTTCTTGAAGTTTGACATTCGCAGGTACACCAAGGGATGATGATCTGTCTGTGTGTTTCGCTGTCTGACTCTCACTCTCAAAGGTTTGGATGCGTGCAAATTATTATTCCCTACACACACTCACACCATACGAACATGGATAGCAAGGCAACGCACGAGCCTCTCCACATAGTATCACTACGGATAAACCGATGAATAAATTAGATTCAAGTAGACTGGACACCAAAGCCTTTGACCAGGTGTGGAAGGAGACCTGAAGCTGAAACTACGCCAATGTGGTGTTGTTGCGGCCGCATGTATAGGTGGATAGGACAGTACCTCCACAACAGGAAAGCCAAAGTCCAGGTTGAGCAACATCTCAGCAAGAGGAGGATCCTTAGGCAAGGCGTTCCTCAGGGAGGAGTGCTGTCTCCAACCCTGTTTTTCTCATTTTCATTGGGGACATCCTACAGCAAATGCCCAAGAATGTGAAGGGAGCCATCTATGCAGATGCTCTTACACTCTGGTGCAGTGAAGAGTATCTGAGCACTGCCAACTGCAGACTGCAACAAGCTCAGAAAGGAGATTGAGTTACAGGCCAAGTCATGGCTGGTCAAGATCAATGAGAAAAAGACTACATACAGTTTTCAGCCTTTCCAACCAACAGAAAAAAATCCAACTGAAGCTAAACTCGAAAGAGCTGAAAGTTGAAGACACACCCACATACCTAGGAGTCACCCTTGATCAAAGACTCACTGGAAAACCCAGCTGCAAAAGAATCAAGCCAGGGTTAAGGTCATGTCGACACTGATGGAAAAGTTGTCCTGCACTAATTGGGGCACTGACCAGAATGTCTTGAAGAACTTGTCTGTGGACAGAATCCGGCCAGTCCTCGAATATGGAATGGCTACCACCTCCACAGCCCCCAAATCCAGCATGGACAAGCTGTCGAGAGTACAAAACCAGACCATGAGAATGTTGACAGGCGCCATGAGAAGTACACCCATTAGTGCCAAGGCGACAGCCACTGGCTTACAGCCTGTTAAAGACAGATGAGACTTCAGGCTCCTAATGCAAGCTGCCAAGTTTACAAGATTGCAAGACCTATAATATCCACTGATGGATCTGCAGTTGAGGCCACCCAAGATGGGGGAAGGGGAGTGTACATCAGATACAACGATGGAGAGGCACACATATATCATAGCCACTGGAATATACTCCTCCAACTTTAAGGAAGAAACAGAATGCCTCAGGCAAGCAGCAGAGGAAGCGATTGTCAGCCTGACACTCACCAAGCTTAAAGTGGTTATCTTCACAGATGCTCTTTCTGTCCTGGCTGCACTCTAAAATCACCACCGGAACGACCTCAACTCTTTGCAAACAGCTCTGAAAAATCATGGTGAAAATACAAAACTTACCTTTCAGTGGGTCCCCACCCATTGTGGAATATCCATTGAAATGAGGAGTTGGACAGACGGGTCAAGGAAGGCGACAGCAGGAAGAAAATGACAAAGTGGTCTCCTACCCTGAGGAGAAGACATTTGTTAAAACACTACAGGAGGAAATGGAAACAACAACACCCAATTCCAATCAGGCTGACTGCTACTACCACTTTAGCAGAGAAGATCAAGCGCTACTGTTCAGACTAAGGACTGGACATAAAAGACTGAATGCACCTATGTACAAAAAGTAAGAAACTGGTGAGTCTGTGATGTGCCATGCAGAGAGGCCAACATGGACACAAAGCACACACTACAGGACTGTCACTTCCAGTGTATTGCCAGCCAGAACACATGGCCAGAGCCAGTGGCTCTGAAGGCCAAGTTCTATAGGGACCTTGTGGACCTTCAGAGGACACCCAACTTCATGCGGGCAACTTGCATCCCATCTGAGTGTTCGAGAAGTTCGCCATTACGCTCGTAGTCCCGTCTCTGAGATGAACTTGGCTATTTATTCTCTATACCTCCTCCGAACATGCTTTCAGCTTCCGGTGCGTCCTTGCCCCATCCTTCCAGCAATGGAACACTGCAGACGTCAGACGGATGAAGCTCAAGCTTAAGCACTTCTTCAAAAAGTAAATCCAGCCACCATAGTGCAGCGATTGTGGGCCAATAAATCGCTGGCTGGTGTCCTATTGGAGACATGTACATTTAAGGGCATCCATCTCCTGCCAGCTCCTAGCCAGAGTGGAGCGTGACATGGACTTAAATGGCGCAACTGGAACCACATATTCGTGATCGTTTTGCTGAATGGTATTTGCCCGAATTTCCTGGCCAACCCTGCAGCTGTCTTTATCTTTCTGGTTTGGATGAAGCCGGGATATAGTATAAAAGAAAGTGTATAATAAATTCATGTCATGTAGTTTCATAATAAAAAGCCAGAACTTTTGTGTCCAGTCCACTGGTGTCAGGAAGTCCATGAAAACCGCCATTAGCATAGAAGCAGCGACACCCTGCAGATGAAGCAATCACACATACTGGCTCCACGACTCCACAATTATTGCCCTTGCCTTGTGAATGCTGTATCAGGATAGGGTGCCGTTAGACATCATCAGAATCATTCTCGAGCAGTGTCGTGTCTCCTCTCGTTGGTTGCCTCATGAAGACCCAACACTGACTGTCGAGGACGGCGGTGTAGAGGCGTTTGATAAGACGTACATGGAGATAGATGTCAGACTAGGTAATATCATCCCAGATCTGAAATCACCTGATCACTAACGATACAATAAATCTCCTAACCGACGAACTGATCCTGACCGACGAAAAACCGACGCTCCCCCCACCAAAACCGAGGGGCCCATCCGCCCCACACCCCAAACTTCTTATTGAAAGATGCCGTGCGGTCAGATTGAAGGTAGTTCCTGGTTGACGCTTTTCCATACCAACATGCAGTCAGCCCCTGTTATATGTCTTGAAGTATCTTCAAGCACAAGTCTGGTGTTTACTTTGACACTCAGCTGCATTCTTTTTTTCCAGGTCCTGCATGATCCTCATGGATGATCATAAACGATTACGTCCCAAGTCTAAAGGACCGCCTCAATTGCCTTCACACACTGATTCCCTTTCAATACTACTGACCTTCGTAGACCACTTTTAAATAACGAGCCACCCACCTTACCTTTACCCCCCTGATTGCGCAACACATTGCCCCGCCTCCTAAAGTCGACACGCACCGCCACAGGCACCCCCTACCCCGCAGTCTATTGAAGATGCTGTTTTTTGCATTTACCCTTAAAACCTGCAACAATAAAACAATCGCCTGTTATATTAGCTTTCAGTATCTTCAAGCACAAGTCTGTGTTACTTTGACACACTCAGCTGCATTCTTTTTTCCAGGTCCTGCAGATCCTCATGGAGATAAACGATTACGTCCCAAGTCTAAAGGACAGCCTTCATCAAACCTTACCTTTCACCTGAAATTCGTCGTCACTATTCACGGAGCAGCTGTAGCCACAGACATTGAGCAGACGGCCTCTCCTCTCCTGGACTGGAACAAAATCGATCCAGTCACTGTAGTTTACGTTAATCCTAGCCAAATTTGCCGTCCCCCCAATGATACTACTACTACTACTACTACTACTACTACTACTTATAATAGTAGCCACATACCGTGTGTGTAGCGCCTTGCCAAAGGTTTTTGGGCGCTGACAATCCACACTCTCCTGTAGGCAACAGGTACGCAACGGGCTGCCCACCTAGATAGTCGACTGAACAGCTGCCTGCTGACCCTTCATTTAGTCGTTTCCCGTGTCATTAAGTCAATACCATTCACTCAGTTTCCTTACTTCCTTCATTCTCTTCAATTTCTCACGCAGGGTGCATGCCATGTGTAACGTGTCATCCCTACCAACGGCCAACCTGGCCTTCTCTTCTGAAAGTTTTCTACCCTTCTTGGGAAGCCATCCAAACACATTAAAAGCGATACCACAGACTGACAATACATGGGATATCCTAGAATCACTTGCTTCTCACCTCATGCAAGGAACTTCATCATATGGACATGAGAAAGAATCCTGCAACAAGATCTTACAACCTGTCTGGACCTGACCGTAGACCAAAAGCCGTGTAGTCTACACATCAACCCCATGGAAAGCACATCCAGAGAAACTCCAACAAACAAAACAAAGCCCAGAAATGTCCTTTAGGAAGGCATTGGCTGGATTCTTTCTTCTACATGTGCTAGATATTAGCTGAATTATTTTGTTCCACATGCGCTAGATGTTAGCTGGATTATTTCTTCGACATCCATTGGATTTTAGCTAGATGTCTTTTTGACATGCACTGGATGTAAGCTGGATCACTTCCCTGACACACGCTGGATGTCACCCCGATTGTGGTTAAACATAACGGTGTTACCTGGATTATATTTTCAGCATGTGCTAGATGGTCACTCCGATTATGGTTGAACATAAAGGTATGACCTGGATTATTTTTTTCAACATGTGCTAGATGGTCACCCTGATTGTGGTTGAACATAAAGGTATACCTTGATTATGTCTTCAACGTGCGCTAGATTTTAGGTAGATTATGTCTTCGACATGCATCAGATGTTGGCTGGATTATGACAATGTTATCGACATGTGCTTGAGGTTCGCTGGATTATGTTTTCAATGTGCATTAGATGTTAGCTGGATTATGTTTTCGATGTGTGCTAGATGTTAGCTGGATTATGTCTTCGACATGTGCTAGATGTTAGCTGGATTATGTGTTTCATCGTACACGAGAGGTTAGCTGGATTATGTCTTCAACGTGCGCTAGATGTTAGCTGGATTATGTCTTCGACATGCGCTAGATGTTAGCTGGATTATGTGTGTTCATCATACACTAGATGTTAGCTGGATTAGTTAGATTCTTTCTTTGACATGCGCTGGATGTGAGCTGGATTGTTTCTTCGATATCCGCTTGATGGTCACTCCGATTGTGGTTAAGCATGCAGCTGTTGTCTGCCAGTCCTTGAGGAATCCCAGAGAAAATCTTCACTGGTCACAGGACTAACATCACAAAGGAGAATGAAAAAGAACTTTTTCCCAATGAAAAAAAACGTCTATAGCATCTGAAAAGTGGGTGTTCCATAAGTTACTTGTAGCTGACCACCACAAAATAATATAGCTTCCCTTACTTGTGTGTGTGTGTGTGTGTGTGTGTGTGTGTGTGTGTGTGTGTGTGTGTGTGTTAAAACGCTAAATGCGATTACTTCCTCAGTACAAAGTAAGTGCATTAGCTTAGCTTTTAAGAGTTCGTTGTAGATCCTGTGGTAGGTGTTCGGCTTGCAGTCGACAAAATACACCAGACGGTATTGAAACGAAGAGGATCCTTTTATTTACAAACGTTGAAGAATATAGGAACAAAAACAATCCACTGACCTTCAGGTTCAATAAGTCGTACAGGAACTCAATCGTACATACAAGGCAATGTTCTACCAATGGCAGCTTCTCATTGACTAGATTCAAACTCAATGACGACTCGAACACTTCAATGCTCAACAATGACTAGAAGTCTTCAACAAATCTCATTTTTCTCTCTCTCCTACAGCTCTCATTCTTTTATATGTTATCTAAAGAATATTTTCAAACATACTCGATTATTCTTTTCTAGAATATTCTGCATGTCAGTAAGCTTAACCAATGATATTGCGACGAGCGTATGCGAATGCAATTTGGTGAGCTTCTGTAACATTCTCGGATCTTTGGTAATGCACTAGCAACTTATGGAAACCTGGTGAACTTTCGAAAATAAACTTGAATATTCCACTCTTATTATCAATCGATCCAAAAACAATACTGAACAATTAGGCATACGTTCTCTTTCCAAATGTTTTAAAAATAAATCAACAATAGCACTACACTGACCGAAAATACAAAGATCTAAAAGCAATAAATAAAAGGAGGCTTGCAACTCGTCATAACTGCTATGTCGTCTTTCACAAAGTTCCTCCTCTCTTGTCTCCCTTTTAAATTGTAACATAACCCCCACTTAAAGAAATTTCCTAAATTTCTAAAAACTTTTACAATTTAACAGAAATGTCAAACGACTTTAAAACAAAGATCAACTGGTAACAGACACCCAGTTCAAAGTGTACAACTAGTACAAGTCTCATTTTACTCATGCACTACTTAAAAAGTCTGCAACCAGATTGTCTGTGCCTTTCACATATTCAACCTTCATATCAAAGTTCTGAAGGTACATGGCCCAGCGCATGACCCTACTGTTCACAAACTTGGCAGATTCTAAAAAAAATAAAGGTTTATGGTCGGTACGCAATACAAAGTGAACCCCCTGGAGAAACAGTTCAAACTTTCGTACTGCCCACACAATAGCAAGGCACTCCTTCTCCATGGTAGCATACCTCCACTCTTCCCTGGATAGTTTCTTGCTGGCGTACGAGACTGGGAACAGTTTTTCGTCATGTTCCTGCATGAGGACTGCACCAACACCCTCGTCAGAGGCATCAGTGCCGAGCATAAACGTCTTGTTAGGGTCAGGCAACCATAGCACAGGTTCCTTGGACAGGAAGTTCTTCACAGTGTTTGAAGGCTCGGTCGTGTGCATCTCCACACTCAGTCGGTTGGGCTTCCCCTTGAGCAGAAGGTCCAACATTGGAGCAGTCACAGTTGCAAAGTGAGGCATGTATTCTCTGTAGAACCCCACAAAGCCGAGAGAGGACTGCACTTGTTTCTTTGTCTGGGGACGACGTGCTTCCTGAATTTTTGTCACATTGTCCTTGAGTACCACTTTCATTCCTTCTCTGGAGATAGTGACCATGAAGTCAATGTCATCTGCTGCACCATAACACACTTGCTGGGTCTTGCAGTCAAGTTGGCAGAAGACAGTCATTTGAACACAGCTTTCGAAGAATTTCCAGGTGCTCTGTCCCTGTTTTGGAATGGATCAGGATGTCATCCCAGTGGTACATGACACTGTCCATGTTGCCCAATAGTTTTCTCTGCCCCTCTTGAGGGTTGCTCCAGAATTCTTCATACCGAAGGGCATTCGGAAAAACTCGTATGTCTCATCTGGAGTCACAAATGCAGTCTTTGGAATGTCTTCTTCTGATATGGGGACTTGCCAGTACCCCTTGCTGAGATCGATCCTGGAAAAAATTTTTTATCTCCACTCAGTCTCTGGAATACGTCAGCAGCTGTAGGCATGGGTTCAGGATCTAGGTAAATCAGCTTGTTTGAGACGAATAAAATCGATGCACACCTGGTTAGGACCATCTTTCTTTTTGACAACAACTGGCGACGCGTTTGGCGACCCCCGGGACTCCCGTATAACATCCGGTTTCAACATGTCTTTGATGTCCTCTTTCAGTGACTCTCTGGTAGCATAAGGCAATGGTAGGGCTTTGACTTGACAGGCTCAGGTGATGTCAGCTTCACTTCATGCTGAATCAGTTCTGTTTTTTTTTCCTGGAAACTCAGTGAAGATACTTGAGTACTCATTTAACAGTCCATGTATTTCTGTTTGCTGCTGGCTGTTCAGTTGTGGCCCAAAAACCACACTGTCAATAGTTTCTTGGGATTTGAAATCATTCAGTTCTAGCAGTTCTTCATCATTCACAGAACTTTCTTCAGTGAAGTTGTCACCATCACCGGAGGGGTAGGGTGGTTCCCATTCTTGGAATTCATCAGCATATGCATCTGTGGCTGGCTTTTTCTTCCCGTTCAAAGTATTTCTTGAGCATATTTGCGTGGAAAATCTGCTGTTTGCCTTTGATTTTCACTTCATAAAACATTCAGCCATTTGACTGCTTCTACAGGATAGGACCCTTTCCACTGCATCAGCAGCTTGTTATTGTCAGTAGGCAGAGGGACAAGGACTTTGTCACCGGCCAGAAATTCCCTGACCTTGGTCTTCCAGTCATAATAGTGTTTGATTTTGCATTGAGACTTTTCTAATTCATGCTGGGCTAACTGTAGGATATCTTAAATGCGTTCACGCAGCTCAAATACATATTGATAGTTGTTCTTGATTTCTGGAGATTCCACCTCTTTTGTCCACAGTTCTTTCAGGATGTGCACTGGTCCTCTCTCACTGGTCCTCTCACTGTGGTAAGTGTTCCATTGTACTTCTCTACCAGGCCATTCATGCAATCAGATACAAACTGGGTCCCTAAATCACTTAATATTTCCTCAGGCACACCCAGTCTACTAAAGATGTCCATCAGGACATCAGCAATGGTCTCAGTATCGATGCGTTTCGGTGGGACTGCCTCAGGATACCTGGTAGTCTACCAAAGTAAGGATGTAGCGGTGTTGTGCTTCACTGGCTGGCTTGATTTCTCCTGTGAGATCGATGGCCACCCTTTTGAAAGATCTGTCTATTAGTGGCAACTTCTCCATGGCTACCTTTGGAGTTCTTCCCTTTGGGCTCAGTACTCTGGCACACGTCACAGGATCTGCAGAACTGTGCAACATCGCCCTGGGTACCCTGGCCAGTAGAATGCTGCTATGATTTTGTCTGTGGTCTTCTTGACACCCATGTGGCCTCCATGGATAGAGTAATGAGCCAACTCTATCACGGGTTTTCGTAGACTGGCCGGAATAAGAACTTGGCAAGTGATTTTGACCCCCACCAGTTATACTGTTTTTCTTGTACTGTCTATACATGACACCATTTTTCTTCACAAAGGATACCTCGGTGTTACCCCTGGTCATGACGTCTGTTTTGCTGGCATATTTTTGTAGAGAAGGGTCAGCTTGCTATAACTGGATCAGTTTCTCTCAGGTTAATTCTGAAATTTCTGTGTACTTGCTGATCTTCAATGGTGTAGATCTCTCTTCTTTCTCCTTCTTGAATTGTGTGCAAGTTGTTACTGCACAGGTGTGTGGCCACTCAGGGTCAGGATCTTCAGCTGCACAGGCACCTTCAATATTGCCAATGATGACGTCAAGAGGAGGACTAGGCAGGCACATTGCATTCATTTTCCCAACAAAGGACAGTGCAGAAATTTCAATGTCAGCTGTGGGGAAGGCCTCAACATGTCTCTGGACACATTGTAGGTAGCCATTCTTGCCAGTAAACTGTTGGGTTTTTTTTTCAGGAACAAGGTCCTTTTTTAATGATGACTCCACTGCACTCTGTATCTCTGAACACCTGTACTTCCTTTTCATCATAATGCCCCTTCACCACAGGCATGACACTCAGATCACTCTTGGCATGGTTTAAGAAGGAAACATTGCCCTACTTCCTCGTGCTCTTCAGGGCTGTCACGGGCTTGACGTGAGGTAGATCTCTATCTCCTCTACGACGGGTGTCTCTTGACTCCTTTCCCTGATGGCAACATTAGCAGATGATAGGCTTCTTTTATTTCCACCCTGGTGCTGGTCTTTCCGGTCTCCATGACTGAAGTGTGGAGGGCTGTGTTTATCTGAATACTTGGGCAGTCTGCATTCAGCAGCCTTGTGACCTACGCATCCGCAATAGAAGCATTTTAGTGATGGGGTTGATGTACTTGGAACCTGGACTGCTCGTATTCCGTCTGTAGATGGTTTTGATCTAGTGTCAAGAGTCCAGTTTGTGAGACTCCAGGAACCTCTGAGCAGTTTCAGTCAGGGATTTCAGGCTCTGGTCTTTCTCTTGTAGAAGATGGGATGCGAGGTCTTTAGGACAGGATTCTACAAATTGTTCTTTCAGGACCAGATATTACAAGCCATCATAGTCCTTCTTTCTTCCAGCCAGCTCCAGCCATCTCACCAGATTGTTTTGAATCCTGGTTAGGAATTGAGCAGGACTTTCGTTCTTCTCTGGCCTACTGGACCAGAAACGTTTGTGGAAGCCTTGTTCAGAAAAAAATCATAACTTCGAAGAAGTTTCCGTCTTTAGTGTTCCATATTCATTTGCTTCTTCTCAGGGTAGTCTTGAGTATACCTCAAAGGCGTGACGGGTCAAAAGGGCACTTAGATTGGTAGCCCACTGCTGTTTTGGCCATCTCATTGCTTCAGAATGACGTTCAAAACGTTCCAGATAACTGTCGAGGTTGTCTCTCTCCCATCTACGAAAGCTGGAAGACGTGGCCTCTTGGCAACTTCAGTTTCTGACTGGGAAATGCGTTTTGCCACTTTGAACTTTCACTTCTACCATCTGCAGTTCAAATTCCCGTTGTCTCTCTTTCTCTTGGTGTTATATTTCAAGTCTTTTCCATTCTCTTTCAGCAACTCTTTCTTCTCATTCTCTATCTTGCTGTCCTTTCCTGTTTTCACGTTCTTCTTCTAGCCTTGTCTTCTCTTCACGTTCACGTTCTCTCTCTTTTCTTCTTCTTCACGTTCTTCTTGTCTGTTCTTCTCTTCAGCTGCCAATCTCTAATTTTCGTCTTTCCAGTTCTCTTGCTGTGGCCTCAGCCTCTTGAACATATTTACTGAGTTCATCACCTGCAAGGCCTAGTTCCTTTCCAGTCTTCATGTGTTCCATAGTAACTCAGACTAACGTCTGCAATCAGTCACTGAAACAATACTTTCCAGATTTCAACTACAGACTCAGGCAGCAGTCTTCCGTTGACTACTCGCCTAGCTCTGTAGAACCCTAATTGCTTTTGCAGACACAGGCGACGGTTTCCTCCACTTCCCTGGACCTGCTCGATGCACTAAACGCTGTATACAGCCCCTGTGTGTACGGAAACACGGCTGAAGACTTTCTTGACGCTGAACGTTTTGATCTAAGTTTCCATTCTTCTCAGACGGCAGCCGATGCAGTACGTGACGGCGTTGTCGACGTAGATCTGGACTGGCGCCTTCAAAATCGCAGTTCGTTTTGTACAGGGCAGTGAATAATATCTCTGGAATAAACACCAATGTAGCAGGATCTTCGGCTTGGCCCCAAAATGCTACAACGCTGAATGCGCCGACTTCCTCAGTACAAGGTAAGTGCTGTAGCCTAGCTTGTAAGAGAACGAAGAGGATCATTTATATTTACAAACGTTGAAGAATATANCAGTTCTCTTGCTGTGGCCTCAGCCTCTTGAACATATTTACTGAGTTCATCACCTGCAAGGCCTAGTTCCTTTCCAGTCTTCATGTGTTCCATAGTAACTCAGACTAACGTCTGCAATCAGTCACTGAAACAATACTTTCCAGATTTCAACTACAGACTCAGGCAGCAGTCTTCCGTTTGACTCGCCTAGCGCTGTATACAGCCCCTGTGTGTACGGAAACACGGCTGAAGACTTTCTTGACGCTGAACGTTTTGATCTAAGTTTCCATTCTTCTCAGACGGCAGCCGATGCAGTACGTGACGGCGTTGTCGACGTAGATCTGGACTGGCGCCTTCAAAATCGCAGTTCGTTTTGTACAGGCCAGTGAATAATATCTCTGGAATAAACACCAATGTAGCAGGATCTTCGGCTTGGCCCCAAAATGCTACAACGCTGAATGCGCCGACTTCCTCAGTACAAGGTAAGTGCTGTAGCCTAGCTTTGTAAGAGTTCGTTGTAGATCCTGTGGTAGTGTTTCGGCTTGCAGACGACAAAATACACCAGGCGGTATTGAAACGAAGAGGATCATTTTATTTACAAACGTTGAAGAATATAGGAACAAAAAACAATCAACAGTCCTTCAGGTTCAATAAGTCGTACAGGAACTCACTCAGTCGTACATGCAGCAGGCAATATTCTACCAATGGCAGCTTCTCATTGACTAGATTCAAACTCCGTGACGACTCAACACTTCGTTGCTCAACAATGACTAGAACTCTTCAACAAATCTCATTTTTCTCTACTACTGTCGCACAGCTCTCATTATTTTATATGTTATCTGAAGAATAGTCTCAAACATACTTAATTATTCTTTTCTGTAATATTCTGCATATCAGTAAGCTTAACCAATGAAATTGTGACATGCGTATGCGAATATAATTCGGTCAGCTTCTACAATATTGTCGAACCTTCGGTAATGCACTAGCAACTTATGGAAACCTGGTGAACATTCGAACATGATCTTGAATATTCCACTTGCTTAATCCATCAATCCAAAAAACAATACTGAACAATTAGGCATACGTTTACTTTCCAAATGTTTTAGATAAATCAACAATAGCACTACACCGACCGAAAATACAAAGATCTAAAAGTGATAAATAAAAGAACGCTTGCAGCTCGTCATTATTGCTATGACGTCTTTCACAAAGTTCCTCCTCACTTGTCTCCCTTTTAAATTGCAACAGTGTGTGTGTGTGTGTGTGTGTGTGTGTGTGTGGTACCCGTTGAAACACATTTCAGTTTGCTGCGAAAAGAAAACGGAAGTCTTAAGAATCATAATGAAATCTAAATCTGCGGAATTCTGCACACACTCAATAATGAAATTATTTCTGTGCTAGTTATTGAGGGATTTCTTTGACTAAAAACATTCGAATCATTAGATGAATTAAAACAAAACTTGTATTATCAGTGTTCCATACTTGTTGAACCATTTTCAAGCTAGCTGCTATTGTCTTTGTGAAAATTATGATGAAGAAAGTATGACATCCGAACAACCACACAATTTTTAAAGACTGTAATTCTCGATCACTCCTTTCTGTTGTTTGTGTAAGAAGTCAAACAGCACTGTGACAGGCCTTCATTGTGTTTTGGTTGAGTTGTTTCATTTTACTTTATTTTATCTGCTGTGTTCTGTTTCACTTTTATTCTCATTTTGTTTCACACATGATTGATAAATGGCGCACGCGTGCGCACGCACGCATGCACACCCCCATAAGCACGCGAACGCACACACTCACGCACGTACGCATGCACGCAAAGCGCGCGCGCGCGCGCGCACACACACACACACACACACACACACACACACACACACACACACACACACACACACACACGCATATACATACATACATACATACACACACACACACACTCCACAGTTCTGTACCGCTTTAACCTTCATTCCACCAGTACGCACAAGGTCTCATAAATCTTATTTTGCTATACACGTAAATTTCAGTGTCATGATGCACGCGCGCGCATACGGGCGCCAGCGTGTGTGTGTGTGTGTGTGTCAGACAATCTTGTTCCTGACTTCTCATAAATCTTTTTTTTTTTTTTTGCTCACTTACAATGTTAGAGCGTAAATCAAGGAAGGCGTACGCGCGCCTTCGTGCACGCACATGTGTCCTTTTGTTCTTTGCCTATGTTTTAAGGTGACACATATGAATAAACAGAAGGAGAGAGAGAAAACTGTGGTGGGAAGTTGTAAATATTTAAAGAGACAGACAGGCAGACAGACAGACAGACTGAGGTGTCACTGGTTTCATTTATGTCTCAGTAGAGTGAAGACAAACAGCGTTGTTTTCTGCTTTTTTTTCTAATTCTTTTCTAAGTTTACACACGGGAGCCAGAGAAAAACGATCTCAATCCGCGCGTGACATGGATCCAGGCCATACGGGGTTTGAACTTGATGCATGTAGGCTGTGGGCAGAGTGGAGGAACCTGAAGCAAAAGAAAAAAAAAAAAAAAAAAAAAAACAAACAAACAAAAACAAACAAAAAAAAAAAGAAAGAAAAACGGACAAAACACCAACTGCTGTCTTCCACCTCAGTGGCAGAAGGTTTAAAAACGCGCGGCAATGTCCAGCCCTGTCTCCAACGTGAGCGGGTTTAATCAAAGGCTGGGCCTGGGCTTTGTGATGTCACGCAGCAAAGTGTAAGAAACAGTGAGAAGGAGAATTTTATTAGAGAGAGACAAAGACAGAGAGACAGAGACAGAATTTTTGTTACTGAAGGATTCAGATTTTAGGCAGTGCCTGATTCAGTCTGTCCCTGCCATAACACTATGTTCTCCAAAGACACACAGTGAGAAACGTAAGAGGGGAACAACAACAAAGTAACAACAAAATCTGGCAGATTTTCCAATCCTCTTGAAGTTATCGGGACTAAAGGCTATAAGAAAAATAGTATGAAATCATTCAGAGGTAGAAAAAACAACAGCATTTTCGAACAAAAGCACAACAGCGAGTATGGAGAGAGAGAGAGAGAGAGAGAGAGAGAGAGAGAGAGAGAGAGAGAGAGAGAGCAAAAAAAATGTTACTTAAGGATATATGGGCACACACACACACACACACACACACACACACACACACACACACGCTAAAGGATAAAGATTTTAGGCAATGCGTAGACTTCAAATCTGTCTTATTCTACTGTGTTCTACAGAGATGTAAAGTGAGGATTATGATATGGTCACAACATGGGAGTGACAAACAAAATCCAGAGGATTTTCTTCATGTTCTTGAAATTATAGGCATTAAAGTGTCGTAAGAAGAATGTATAAAATGAGTCAAAGGCACAGGAACAAAGCGAGAAAATAAACCATATCAGCGGCTATGGCACGCATGCACTCTCTCTCTCTCTCTCTCTCTCTCTCTCTCTCTCTCTCTCTCTCTCTCTCTCTCTCTCTCAGAAACACACAATCTCTCTGTCTGTCTGTCTCTCTATCTCTCTCTCTCCCTTACGTACACACATGCATACACAAACACAGTCATAGACACATACACATGCGCGCACGCGCGCGCGCTTACGCAGGTATGCACGTACGCGCGCGTGCTCACATAGGCCTACACACGCGCACACACGCGCGCGCGCGCGTAAAACACACACACACACACACACACACACACACACACACACACACACACACACATGGGTGCGTGCGCACACACACACACACACACACACACACACACACACACACACACACACAGAGTCAACAGACAACTTACTAAATAGATGAAAGACTGATGGGTAGATTGTGGTGTTACCTGTAACTGACAAATTCCTTCATTTTTGTTTTTGTTTTTGTTTTTGTTTGTTTGTTTGTAGTTGGTTTTTTCTTCTTTTTTTTTTTTTTTTTCTTCTTCTTCTTCGTTCTTTCTTTTTCCTTTCTTTTTTTTTTTCTTCTTCTTCTTCATCCTTTTTTTGTTGTTGTTGTTGTTGTGTTGTTCTTCTTCTTCTTCTTCTTCTTCTCTTCTTCTTCTTCTTCTTCTCCTCCTCCTCCTCCTCCTCCTCTCCTCCTCCTCCTCCTCCTTCTTCTTCTTCTTCTTCTTCTTCTTCTAGTGTCTTTATGTATGCCCGTCTTTTCTTTTTCTGCACTGCTTTGGGTGTCGAATGTCAGGCAGCTGCATTTCGTGTTCAAAATATGGGTATTTTTAAATGAGTGTCGTTCGTCATTTTTTTAAGGGATGAGATGGGGGGCTTATTTTTGTTTCATTTCTATCAATTCATTTACCTGCTTACTTTGTCATTCTGAGGGTGAGTAATGGTTGGGGTGGGGTGGGGTGGGAGGTGAAGGGTTCAGCGTGGGGTCATTACTGCCTTGAGACGGGTCCCTGGGTGTCTCAGAAGTGATGAGCGCTGGAGACTGGTCTCAGTGTGGTGGACCAACTGCCTCTCTCAGCCGCCCCCCCCCCCCCCCCCCCCTCCTCCTCCATTGCACTGTTTTAACCCCACTCCACACACTTAGAGCAAAAAGACATTTGCTATCACAGTTAGCAAAACTCTGTAAATATGCATGACCGGAATAGTTCAGTTGTAAGAGCGCTGGACTTGTAATCTTTGTGATCCTGGGGTTGCGGGTTCGAATCTCCCGGGCCGTTTTGGCACAGGGGGATTTTTCCCTCGGAGTTAACATCGGTTCTGACTCCATTTCACAGACAGTTCGAATGAGACTATAAACCGAGGCTCCGTGTGTGAACGCACGCATGACATCTTGCACACACGTAAAATCCCACCACCAGCTTTCGGAAGAGAACGCCAGTTTGTCCGTTGGTATGGATAACACGTTACACACAGCATGCACTCCGTGTGAGAAATGGAAAGAATGATGGAAATAAGGAAACTGAGGGAACAATAGTGATAAATGACACGGGAAACGACTGATTGAAGCCCCGGCAGGCAGCTCTTCAGTCGCACTACCCAGGTAGGCAGTTCATTGTATACACGAGAGTGTGCATTGTCACGGCCTAGAACATTTGGCAAGACGCTTTATAATTGTTATAGTAGTAGTAGTAGTAGTAGTAGTAGCAGTAGTAGTATTGGTAGAAGTAGTAGTAGTGATAGTAGTAGTAGTAGTAAAAGTATTGTGATAGTAGTAGTAGTAGCAATAGTAGTAGTAGTAGTGGCAGTAGTAATATCGTCATCATTGATAATGCTATTGATAATAATGATAATATGATAATTATCATCATCAGTATTACTATCATTATCATCATCATTATCATTTAATATTATCATCATCATCACCATCATCATCATCATCGTCATCATCATTATTATTATTATCACTGGGCCTCTCTTCTGACCATCCAGTACCCTGGGTATCCATGTGCTTCAGGTCCCTGCGATCTGCAGTCTTTGGAATCAATATAGGAACCTGTGTATGGTAAGGCCCGATAGTATCTGCAGTCTTTGGAATCAGTATAGGAACCTGTGGGAGGTAAGGCCTGATAGCTCCACAAATGCTGGCAGCATGGCGTCCGTGAATACCTCTGTGATGTGGTCAGTAGGGGGCTTTTCTTTCTTTCATTTTGTACTATTTCATTTATGTACTTACTTTGTCATTCTAGGGGTGCTTATCTCCTTACTTTATCAACGCCTATCTTGCGCCGAATTTGACGAAGATATGTGACAGCGTGTCCATTTTCGTTGTCCTTTAGTGTTGTTGATCTTGCCTGAAAAAGACCTAAGAGGTCAAAAAGCGCCGTGTTTTGTCTTGTGATTCGTTTGTCCACGTTGTTCGGCGGAGTCGTGTAAATATTTTTTTAATTTGTTTAGATTTTTGCCTGCAGTCGCCTCCATTTCCAGCTAACTAGGGTTAATGGAGCTGTTGCCTCTCTTTGTAGCCAACTGTGGTTAATGGAGCGGTTGTCTCCCTTCGCAACTAACTATGGTTGATGGAGCTGTTGTCTCCCTTCGCAGCTAACTATGGTGGATGGAACGGTTGTCTCCCTTCGCAGCTAACTATGGTTGATGGAGGCCACTACATTCAAAGGACTACTTGTGGTATTGGTGGAGATTTTTTTTTTTTTTTTTCGTTTTTTCGTTTTTGTTTTGTTTTTGCTTTCTTCTATTTTATTTTGGTTTTACTTTGCTTGCTTTTTTCTTTTTTTTGTTTTTTTTCTTATTATATTTTGTTTTGTTTCCTTTGTTTTGATTTAGTTCACTAAACCAATCAAACTTTGATGACTCCCTCGAGAGCGTTGGCATCCACCAAAGTTAAATGAGTCCTAAATCAGCCTCTTCTTTCTGATTTGCATACTGGATCTGCACTAACACTCAATGAGAATGTCTTGGGCCGCATTGTATCTTTCCCCCTGCAGTCCAAATCGGAATTGTGATTATTGTTTAATCTGTAACTATTGCGCAATCTCTCTGACAGAGATCAACAGACATGAGTGGAATCATGATCTCCTTGGTGGAAGTGGTAAAGATAATCATGCAAATAAGAAAATTGATTTATTATAATCACAGCAATAACACTGACCAAAAAGGTGATGTGATGATCATGACGATAATGATGATGATGATACAATTACTAATGCTATCTCTAATAATTATTAATACCAGTACCTCTTCTACTAATATTAAATTTAACTAATTATGATTTTACGATGATAATGATCATGATAATGATCATGATAATGATAGTGATGATGATGATGATGATGATGATGATGATGATGATGATAGAAGTAGTAATAACAACGATGATCATAATAAATCCAAACATCAATAGTAATAACAATACCGATAATTACAATACTGATAATGATAACAATAATAAAAACGAATAATGTTTTAAATCAATAGATTAATAATAAAAAAAAAAAACAATACCCATAATGGCAATATTGATGATAACAAGAAGAAGAAGAAGAAGAAGAAGAAGAAGAAGAAGAAGAAGAGAAGAAGGAGGAGGAGGAGGAGGAGGAGGAGGAGGAGGAGGAACAGTCTTCTTGATGATGATCATGTTGATTATAACCCACGACAGATACAGAATCCTGATAAATAATCAACACATGGCACGTTGAAAAAAAAAAGGCAACAATTACACCGGCACATAGTTTTTATGGGAAAGGGGCAGAACAGATGGATAGAGCGGTGGAGATGGGGCAGGGTACCTCATTGAGGTCCCTTACCCAGACGAGAACGCAGACCACCACCAACAGCACCAGTCCAACGGACCTGACTCTGTCCTGTCCACTCCTTCCCTCTTCGGCTGTCTGCTTCTTCTCCAGCTGTTTTCTGACTCCTGCCCTCTGTCTTCTTGCCTGTGGGTTCCAGGCCTGAACCCGAGGGGTGGTGTTGGATGCTGGCTTCCTGAGAGTGTGTGCTGTCCAGTCTGCACTTTTTCCTCAGGAAGTGTATGCCGACTTGTTCCTGTCCAGCCCTTGGCCGCGGTTCCTTGTTGCTGACTTTTTTTTTTCTTCTCCATCTGCTGGTCTTTGCCTGTAATTCTTTCCGCCATAAAGGACCGCAGCAGGACTGTCTTGGTTTGGACTGGTCCTGGTGTGAAACGAAATCTTAAACGAGGCAGGGAATAGTAAGCAGTAAGCAATAAACGAACTGAGTACCTTTTGCTCCTGTAATTAAATATTGACGATCCCATAACTCCAAACAAATGCTGCTTACAACGCCATATCGCCCAGCACAAAGGACAACACAGAGTACACAGCACAAACGAGGAGATTTGGGCACGTCTCTTTGCTTATTCTGTGTGCTCTGTGGTGTCATTTCTGCTATGCCACGTGCTGTTGGAGTTATGTTTATTCTGTGTGTTGTCATTTCTGCTAGGCGACTTGCTGTTCGAATTATGTTTATTCTATGTGCTCTGTGTTGTCTTTTCTGCTAGGCCACTTGCTGTCGGAGTTATGGGCCTGTGAAGTTTTCATCATTAGAGCAAAAGTCACCTAGTCATTTGGTATTTACTGTGTGTGCATTTGATTCCACGATCAATTCTCCTGATGTTGCCACTAATGATAGCTGTCTGAATGTTCTCTGGGAGCTCTATCCCGTACTCTACTCACTGGCACAGAGCCTGGCAATCTGCTGAACTTTGCTCCTGGCAGCCCTAAAAATCTGAAGGTTCTTTCAGTGGACGACCACTTGTACACAGTAACGGCAATCTGCTCAGCTTCAGTACCGTACGTTGTCTCGGCTGATATGGCCACAAACGTCTTTGATGTTTCTTTCACAAACATTGCCAGGGCTGTGAGGTGCAAGGTATCCATATCATTTTCCTTTTCCTGATACTAGAATCCCAGGCTGCAAGGTTCAAAGTTCATTCTCAGAGGACTTGTAGATGAATGATGTGTGTGTTAAAAATGCAAGTGTCACACACCGCATTTGCATACAATCAATCACAAATACAGCATGTTCACACTCCATAGGCACGCATCTGTTTCATTCATTCAAAGGAGAGGCTGAAGAAAGAAGAATCCACTTTTTCTGCTCCCTTTACCAGAACGAAAAGAGTTTCACAATGACAATCAACACTAAGCAAAATAGCATTAAGTTTTTCTAAGCAATTTTCGTACCAAGTTTCCATGAAAATAGTGCGTATTGTTCTCCATCCATTTCCTTTTTTTCTCAATGTACAGCACATAAACCATTGTGTTACTCTTTCTTTCTATTTTAACAATAAATAGTTACATAGGAATATATTTTCTTGTTTAAAAGTTCCACCAGCGGGAATCAAGCGTTCAGGAGGTAGATTCGGTTCACTGGTTGGACGCTGAGGTTTTCCACATGGAATCCCTACTATAACAAAACACCCCCCACCCCCCACCCCCCCCCCCCCCCCCCCAGCAGACTTCGGTCTGCGCTACATCTCTTACCACTCTCTGGTCACTTGGGAAACAAGGTTTTCTGTTCCAGCCCCTAAGGTTGAAAGATATTTATCTATCCTGACCCAAGTCAAGAGAACTACTCTCCTGTGTGGCAACTCCTGGTCTACCATACACATCGGGAACACACCCGTCCTCCGTCCTACAAACAGTGAGCTTCTTTCAATATCACGTGCCTCAGCGTCCAATCAAAAGCAAGAAAAGGTTAGGAATTTAAGCACTGTTCACATATGGTATAACATTCTGGTCATACTCCAACATTTCTCCGTTTTCAAAATCGCCACCTGCACTCCTCACATGAACATTCACCTACGTTCACACATAACATCTCTTGGCATGACGCTATTCACACATGAGCATCTCTTGTCATGACACTATTCACACATAACATCTCTTGTCATGACAGCAAGCCTAAGCAATATGGAATGGAGAATGGACTGCTGCCCATGTAGAACCCTCCCTTTCTCTCTCTCTCTCTCTCTCTCTCTCTCTCTCTCTCTCTCTCTCTCTCTCTCATGATTTACTCATGAATCCAAAGGAACAGTCGGCTACTACAGTTTGTCACCGGCGCCATCACATGAGCTACTAGAAAGAGGCTGAAGAAAATTAACTGCCAAAACCTTCCTCTTCAAAATGTATAGCTGCAAGACAGCGGAGGGTTTGAGTTTACCTTCTGCTTAGTTGAGGAGCTTTATCTGTCTGAAGCAAATGGATTTAAGCCACCAATATCCTGGCTTTTACCACTTTGCTTTGGATTAAAACGGCTCTTAAACTAAATCACCTCAGGAGCTGCAAGAAAGAGATTGTAGACAATGACGAACTTCACAACCTTTCCCCTGAAAGGGTATGGCTGCAATACAGCGGAGGTTTGAGTTCACCCTCTCCTCGGTTGACAAGCCTCATCTGCCTGAAGCAAAATTAATGTTTTTAAGCCACCAATGCCCTGCCTTTTACCATTTTCTTGTCGGTTAAAATGGCTTCGCCAGACTTTGAAGCTGAATCACCCAGAAGGCCAGAAACTGGACTTGTATTTACTTTAAAAATGTTCTAGCTGATGTGATCGTGGGGATAGGGTCCTACTGCCAGCAAAATACTCCCAGTGGCATGTGTCTCAGTTTGCTTCCAAAAACCAAAGGCCAACTTCTAGTCCTGAAAAAAAGTAAGTTAAAGTCTCGTCATCTGGTAGTTTTATCAAAGAAATGATTTATCTGTCATCTACAATTTTGCAAATGCGTATGACAATATCTCTCTCTCTCTCTCTCTCTCTCTCTCTGTGTGTGTGTGTGTGTGTGTGTGTGTGTTGTGTGTGTGTGTGTGTGTGTGTGTGTGTGCAATTAGCACTGTGAAAGAAATGTTTAAGTTGTTGATAACATTGTTTGCTTACCTGTAGTCCTCCATATGCTAAAAACCTGTGAAAGGGTCAATTCGTGTATGTAATACATATACATGTAAGTGCATGTGTGTTAAAGTCCGTCGTTCCGACTGTCTGTAGGTTGGGGGCAATCATGTGGGGAGAGAGAGAGAGAGACAGACAGACAGACAGACAGACTGACAGAGACAGAGACAGAGAGAGAGAGTCTGTGAAAATGACAGAAAAGATGGCAATGACCTGTTCTGAGCCTGAGGACTATATTCTTAATAAAGTGTTCAATCAATCGATCAATCAATCCAGTTTAGGCAAGGAGCAGAACCGTCTTTCCCAGTAACTCAATGGCGGCCGTAAACTGTTGATCACCAGCGGAATATCCACTGGCCACATCATGCGGGAAGCATCTGTTCTGATCTAACATAACGCAGGACACCACCTACTAAACCCCCTACTGACGACAATACTTGCTTAGTCGCGGAGCCGGCGTGAGTGAGCTCTCCCTCCGGAGGGCGCAACCACGTCCGTCCAACGATAGCCCCCATGGACTCGCCGATACCGATGACCGCGATGGAACCAAACAAAGACCACAGACGTGAGAGGACATCGAAATTGAGGTCACCATAAGAGCAGGCATGAAGGGCCAAAGAATTTGAGACTTTTTTTTTTAATGCTGATTGATGAGAATGAGGATGATTAAGATGATGCTACGGGAACCGGAATAGCTCAGTTGGTAGAGCGCCGGACTCGTAATCTTGGTGATCCTGGGGTTGCGAGTTCGAATCTCCTCTGGGGCGTTTCGGTACAGGGGGATTTTTCCCTCGGAGTTAACATTGGTTCTGACTCCTTTTCCCATGCAGTCCTTCGAATGAGACTATAAACCGAGGTTTCGTGTGTGAACGCACGCATAATATCTTGCACACACGTAAAATCCCTTCACCAACTTTCGGAAGAAAAGGCCAGTTTGGCCGTTAGTATGGATGGCACGTTACACATAGCATGCACCCTGCGTGAGAAATGGAAAGAATGAAGAAAGTAAGGAACTTGAGTGAACGATATTGAACGATATTGACTGGATGACACGGGAAACGACTGAATGAAGCGCCAGCTGGCAGCTCTTCAGTCGGCACTACCCAGGTAGGCAGCCCGTTGTGTAAACGAGTGTTGATTGTAAAGCGCTTAGAGCTTGGTCTCTAGCCGAGAATAGGCGCTATACAAGTATTCATTATTATTATTATTATTTATTATTTCCATTTCGGTCTGAGACTACATGACAAGGCTGTACTCTATGCTTCCTTTCATAATATATCCCGGCGTCAGCCAGGCCCGAGAGATACAGGCACCTGCAGTGTTGGTCAGGAAATTTGAACAACACTCTCAGAAACGCATCCTTTAAGTGGATGAAACTCGACTGTATGGTCCCAGTCTTCCCAACTGAGTCCGCAGCAAAATCAGTTCTGGGTAGGAGCCAGTCGGGGCAGAAAAACCCCACATAACTCTGATGGCATTCGAACCCACGACCTCCCAGCCGGGAGTCCGTGACGCTAACCACTTCGCCACGGCGGCTGGTACTCTCAGCTTTCTGCATCTGTGACATAACCTGTTGATTCCCCAGGCTGAGCTTCATCAGGGTAGTTTGCTGCTCTCAGGTGGTGGCTGTACCTATATATCGTTGACGTTGCATGTGCCCAAATCCTACTCCACATCTGACTGGATCTAACACTGTTGATGGCTGTCAGTTGCAAAGTAAAGCGATTTCAGGCGGAGATCTAAACAAATTTTAAAAGCCATTCTTATGACTCCACCGAGCAACTTGGACAAATGAATCACAAGACAGAACACGACGAGTTTCGACCTCCTAGGTCTTCTTCAGGCAGGAGAAACACACTCAGGACAACGAAAATGTGTAACGAGCATTCACTTATTTTTGTCGAATTCGGCTTAGTATTTTGGGGCGGCGCTGGAGAAGACTGTCCATTGAACGCCATCTTGCGCCGAAGGATAAGTGATTGCTCGTTCTTCATTTTCGTATTGTCCTGAGTGCCGTTTATCTTGCCTGAAGAAGACCTGGGTATTGTCTGTCTTGTTCATTCAAACCCCATCTTTCCTGAAGAAGACCTAAGAGGTCGAAACGCGTCGCGTTTGTCTTGTGATTCATTTGTCCACGTTATTTGGAGGAGTCATAACAATGGCTTTTAAAATTTGTTAATGGATTGTTCTCCTCTGGAGCCCTTCTTCATCTGCTCATTCCCTGGAGCGCTGCGATAGCCAGGATTCACTGCATCACTGTTCAATGGCCAGGATCCACTGCATCACTGTTCAATGGCCGGGATCCACTGCATCACTGTTCAAATGGCCAGGATCCACTGCATCACTGTTCAATGGCCGGGATCCACTGCATCATGTTTCAATGGCCAGGATCCACTGCATCACTGTTCAATTGCCGAGACCACTGCATCACTGTTCAATGGCCAGGATCCACTGCATCACTGTTCAATGGCCAGGATCCACTGCATCACTGTTCAATGGCCAGGATCCACTGCATCACTGTTCAATGGCCGGGATCCACTGCATCACTGTTCAATGGCTGGGATCCACTGCATCATTGTGCAACGGCTAGGATCCTGCATCATTGTGCAATGGCCGAGATCCACTGCATTACTGGGCAATGGCCCGGATCCACTGCATCACTGTTCAATGGCCAGGATCCACTGCATCACTGTTCAATGGCCAGGATCCACTGCATCACTGTTCAATGGCCGGGATCCACTGCATCACTGTTCAATGGCTGGGATCCACTGCATCATTGTGCAACGGCTAGGATCCTGCATCATTGTGCAATGGCCGAGATCCACTGCATTACTGGGCAATGGCCCGGATCCACTGCATCACTGTTCTTCTGGCAGTTGAAGGTTCAGGCAGGGCTTTGGTCAGGAATGGTAGCGTGTTGTTCTGATACACCTGCAGGACTGAGATGGCGTCAAACAGAAACACACAAACGCTGTTCTGATATACCTGAAGGACTAACAGGATGTCAAACAAAAAAAAAAAACAACTCGCTGTTCTGATACACCTGCAGGACTAAGATGACGTCAAACAGAAAAACAACGCTGTTTGATACACCTGCAGGACTTAGAGGACATCAAATTTCCTGCAGGTGTCTGTATCTCTCGGGCCTTGTTGACGCCAGGATATAGTATGAAAGTAAGCGTGAAGTACAGCCCTGTCAAGCAGTCTCAGATCTGAATGGAAATCCGTAGCATCATCTTCATCATCCTCATTCTCATTGATCAGCATTTTAAAAAGTCTCATATTCTGTCGCCCTTCATGCCCTGGTCTCGTGGTGACCTCAGTTTTAATATCTTTTCCGCGTGTATGGCCTTGCTTTGACTGCGTCGGGGTCACTCACCAGCATTGGCAAATTCATGGGGGCTGTCGTTGGATGGACATTGAAGCGTTGTTCAGAGGGAGAGCTCACTCACGCCGGCTCTGCGACTAAGCAAGTATTGTTGTCCGCAATGGGCTTCGTCTGTGGTGTCCTGCGTATGTTTGATCAGAACAGGCATTACTGAACACTACCAAAGTGGTTCGGCAGCAGTGCAGTGTTTCCTCCTGCGAGTTGCCTATTGACGACCTCACATTGACTGCTTCCTGTGGATTGCTGGTGCCGGGGCTGCTGCAGGCCGGACCGGACTGTGGCTGTGGACAGGGGACTCGGAATCAGCGCCGTAGGTGTAGTGCCACTGACGTGTCACAGACGAAGGGACAGCAAACAGCCAAAAAGCTCTGTGTAGATGCAGGGGTAACGGGCTCTTTGGGGAAAGCGGAACCAGAAACCTTTGGAGCATAGCTCTGCCTCAGCACTGTTGGTGACTGATGAGTGGGTAGAGAATGTAGGACACTGTAAACTGTGATGACAGCTCGTGTAGCTCTTGCTCGCAACTTTTAAAGGGTGGAGAATGAGGAACTCCTGGGTCCGTGACAGGGGTGTTGGAAGGAAGGAACTGAAGGATGGAAAGGGAAAGGAAAGGCGATTCATAGAGATAAAGGGAACTAAGGGAACTAATGAAAGGAAAGCGACACCTAGAGGTGAACGGTCTACTGCTACAGGCACAAAAACTGCTGATGCTGACAGTATGCCTGTTACTGCTACTGTCGCATACATTTTTAAAGTATATTTTCATCAGTGTTTTTTTGTAGTACTTTGTAGTAGCAGAAGTACTAGTGGTTTAGTAGGAGTAGGAGTTGTAGTAGTAGAAACTATTAATAGTAGTAGTGGTGGTGGTGATGGTGGTGAGGGTTTTTAGTAGTGGGTGGTGGCAGAGTCGGTGCGAATGATGTCTTTCATGTTGTTGGTGTTGCTATCAATGCCGAGTTCTGGAAAGTACTTATACTAGTACTCTTTAACTATGCCATCTGCTAGCATGCTAACAGGATACAGGCACAAGGAACATATTTGACCATCCCAGTGAATAAGGACCACCATGTGTGACTTATGGATGGCTGTGTTCATTCTACGAGGAAGATTCCGATAAAAAAAAAAAAAAAAAAAAAAAAAAGTGACAACACCTTCCGGACAAGACATGGCCGTTGATTGGCTTACCTTTCTGTCACTAATGTCTGGACTCATGATGTCCCGTCATCTCACCTGGGCGGTCGCCGTCCCACTCTACTCCGTCACCAACGGCTCCGACAGTCTGCTGAACATGACAGCATGTGCAGGGGCGGAGAGTCTTTTTGCCTGGCACGGTAGAATAATACAATCGTGAAGGCCTGGCCGCCAGACTGTGAAAATATCCACAAGTGGCACACAGCGCACCAGGGTGTGGTGCACGGGGTGTGTGGGAGTGCCAGAACTTTCTGTACAATTTATGCGGAGGTGCCTAAGACCACGCGGATAAGGGCTCATGTTCGACGATTGGAGTACTGGTGTGAGCCCCATGGCCGGGGCACAATGATACACTCCAGGGCTTATTCTTCCGGGTTTTATTCCATATCGGACAGAGACATCCTTTGCAATCGGCATTCTCTTGAAGAAATATTTGTCGAATCAGAGAAAAACCGAATGCTTATTGTACACTTTGACAGTCCACTTGTGACGATGGACATTGAAACGGTTAGTCAATACAGTTTTATCATCAGGTCTGTCACACCACACTCGGGATATGTCATAGCTCCAGATGTGGACCTCCACGATACCTTGATGGGCGACTTCAGAGACGAACTGAAGGTACTGCCCAAGCACGTCATCATGGTGAGTTTTCAGCAGTCCTATAACTATCACGGGTGTTTTCAGCCTACTGAACTGGTGTACACAAACCATAATGCAAGCGATCAAACCGTTCTACGTGTGTGCAGAACGAATTCTTTGACAGCTCAGGTAGTGCCTTCCTCATGTTTGACCCTTGTGATGTCTCCTGCTTTGAGTGCTTTAAAGGTGCGTGTACGTGACATTAGGATATACTTCTCCAGTCTTGCTGAGAGTGATCAGCACAAAGGGTTAACGGTAGCCTCTTTAATTGTTCAGTGAATCATTACCCCCAGTTTCAACAGCATCTGGACTGCAATCTGAAACCAGAATGTGACGATGGACGGGATGAAACCGAGCACTGCCCCTTCAGCAGCCAGGGGTGTCGTGGTTTAGTGGCGTCACACAACAAATGCTTCCAGAAAATCGAACTGAGAAACACTTGCCCATGGTTCTAGCAGGAATGGAGTGTCAGCCATTAGGTGAAGACTGGCTTCGATCAAAACGAGGAAGGAACAGCAGGATTCCCAGAACGTGTTCAGAAATTATAGTGAATTTAAACTGTTTTTAGGGTTTATGTCAGGTTGCAGTCTTCTGCCTTTTATGTACAGCAAGTTTTGGAAGTGGTCAGACAACACCATGATTTACACACCATGGATCATTTTGAAATAGATGGCCAGTATCATCCTTCGAGGGCTCTTAAGACCATGGCTCTTAAGTCCATGAGAGATTTGTCATATGGAGAGAGGCAAAGCGTTATCTAACAAAACTCATACTATGTGAAATAAAATCTCAGTTTCAATCTCCAGCTCAAACGCAAAAGGCGATTTTTCTTTTCAGTGCAAATCCTACGATTACTGTACAGACACGGCAGTCTTTACTGTCGGGTTCATATGGTCACATGACACAGTCCTGGTTACTCTGCAATCTCCACACTCATGATGGACACCAACCAAGTCAGAATCTGCAGCGTTGTCTGTTTCCCAGCATCAGAGCCGAGCAGAATGAGACATCGGATGTAAAGGGAAAAACAATCTGGAATCAACACGCCATGTTTCAGTGCGATGATGACGTGACTACCATACATCACACTCTTGTGTGTGACTTCAGGCAGGACTGTCGTGACCACAGTGATGAGTCCTTTTGTGAGCACCCTTCCTGTCACGGATTTCTGTGCTTGAACGGTCAGTGTGTCACACTTAGCCAACGCTGTAACGAATTCTCCGACTGTCTGGACAATTCAGATGAAAAGGACTGTCCACGAAACGATTTGTGCCACCGGCCAGTCAAACAAGGTGTCCAGAGGCACCAGATCCACATCAATCTGGACGGAACAGGCTTCTTCACTCGGCATACAATGATCACTGGAGAAGCTTGTGGCGGCAAGCATTACCTGTGTCCGTCCGACTCGCTGCATTGTCTCCCTGTCTACACGCTCTGTAACGAGCTGCCGGACTGTTCTGGTGCAGAGGATGAGCAAGACTGCGAGCAGTTTGCATGTCCTGGTTTTTACCGGTGTCGAAGTTCCAGGGTCTGCGTGCATGCGGATCACCTGTGTGATGGTTGGGGCCAATGCCCCATGAGAGATGATGAACTGATGTGCGACCTGATCTGTCCCGACCAATGTCTGTGTCAAGGTCATTCTTTCCTATGTCTTGACCTTTTCACTGCTGACCTTTTCCCCCAGCTTCGCGCGATGTGGATGCAGGAGGTACGGGAATGACGCTGACGGATTTCAACGGGAACTGGTATCTCATTCGTCTGAGTCTCTGCAGATGTGCTCTAGTGAATATCTCAAGCACTAAACTGTCCCACCTGCACTTCCTTGATCTTGCCGTTAACCATCTGGACACAGTTGACATCAGTGTCCTTCACAACCTTCCCAACCTACGAATTTTGATATTAGCAAACAACCCCCTTCGTGCTGTAACTGGTCCATCGCCCAGGCACGTTCATTACAACCTGAAGCGTGTAGACTTATCAAGGACACGCTTTCAGATACTTAACAGCAAAGTGTATATCTTCCTACCAAAGGTAGAATATCTAAATCTGTCCTCCTCTGGCATTGAATACATCATATCTAGAGGGTTTAAAATCACGCCTAAATTGACAGAACTGGACATCAGGCAGAATCTGCTGAGCAGATTCCCTTTAGACCTGTTGTCAAGATTAAATCGTTTGAAAACGGTCTTGTCATCCAACTACAGACTTTGCTGTGACAGCGTACTTCCTAAACCCTTCACGTCAGTGCATTGTCTCACCTCGCGACGTGTGTTCTCTCCCTGTGAAAACCTGCTGCCTACCGGATTACATGTCGTCTTCTTTTGGTTGGTTTGTTCTTCTTCCATTTTGGGAAACGTGTTTGGTATCATTGGTTCTTTCCCAGAAAGAAATGCTGGGAAGTTCTTTCAGAACGTTCTCCGTGAATCTTCAGTTGGCTCATATCTGTAAAGGAATCAACGTCAGCATAGCGCTGGCTGCAAATGAATTGTATCATGGACAATATGTCGCCTTTGAAAAGACATGGTCGTGCAGTGTGGCTTGTAAAGTGGCAGCTTTCCTGTTTCTCTTGTCTTCTGAGGTGTCTGTGCTGATCTTCTTTTTCATTACCGTGGATCGCTTCCTGCAGATACGTTTTCGTGGAGGTTTCAGGAGGCCGGACGGCAGCTCAGCGGCTTTGGCCTGTTTAGTGACGTGGTTGGCTGCCATTGTTTTGTCATCAGTGCCACTTCTTCCTGGACTGTCCCACTGGGTGTCGATGATCAGTCTGGTCTCTGCCGTATGGCCTTGAATTACAACAGTCTTCAAACATTTCACTGGTTTACAGTGATCATAGCCATCAATTCTCTGTTACTCACATTGACAGTGATTGCTTTGATTTGTCTGTACAGCCGAACACCCAGACATCTCATAACAACGGATCGTACAAAAAAGATCGGATTATTCTTCGATCCAGCTATCCATAGAAATGGCGGTCACGGATTTTGTGTGCTGGTTTTTGTTTGGGGTGGCCATAGTCATGTCTTTTTACGGTGCCAGTGTGGCCGATGGGCTGTATGAAACGTTGGTCATATTTGTCTCACCAGTCCACGCTGCAGTTAGCCCGGTTTTGTTTTTATGGACTGTGTAAAGATGACACGGCAGCAGGCTCAGGATGAGAGACTGCTTGAGATGTTGAAAGCAAGACTGAGAGCCAGGACAAAGCTACAAGCCCTAAGTAATTAAATCAATTAAAACAACGATGATGGACATACATACATACATAACAGTTACTGTAATGCATCAGCTTGTCAAATCAACAACAATGCACAGTAGTCCAGATTGCATGCGCATCGATAAAATTTCTCTCTCTCTCTCTCTCTCTCTCTCTCTCTCTCTCTCTCTCTCTCTCTCTCTCTCTCTCCCCACGTCCTCTTTCTGTCTCTCTCTGGCTGGCTCCAATTCTTTGTCTGTCAGTGCTTTAGTCAGCTTTATATATCTAATACTATTTAAAGCACAGTTTGAAAGTCAACATCTGTCAGTTTCAAGGCTGCTTCATGAGGTGATTCCACCTTGACCAAACACGCCTAGACCCAATCATGACAGACATGCTCAAGTATTTTGCGAGTTGTTTACATTTGGTTATGGGCAGTCCTAACATCGAGAGTCCTGAAACTACTCTTTTATGAACCATGCCTAGTGAACCTATTACTAGAACAAGCCCTTTTGTGCTAAATCCGGCATCGCTAAGAGCATAACAAAGAGGCATGTACTTTTGAAATTTGCTCTCATAGCATGTTTTTATGAATGTGTCAAATGGGTTTGAAACCTCGATGACGAATGCCACCGAGTTTCGATGGTCGATGAAGCATAGATCAGGTTTCAGCCTTGGTAGATCTTCAACACCACCGCCTACTCCAGTACTACTCCGAAACTGTCGCTGTTTTCATCGAAATCCAGATTAAGATCCAGTCGTACACACAGCCCATGGAGCTCAACGAAGGAAGAACGTGACCAGTTGACCTTGCTGCCTTTCCTTAACTTCCTTTCAGGGTCTGTGGCATATCCTCCAAAATTGTTTGTCGTCTGGATCTGCGTGAGGCAACTTTCTCTTTTCCATGTGGAGATGGAAAACTGTTACGTGCTACCATTCTGACATGTTGGTCATCACATATACATACATACATACATACATACATACACATACATACATACATACATACATACATGCATACATACTTACATACATATACATACATACATACATACATACATACATACATACAACACGACGAATATACATACATGACGTATGAAACCTAGTTTTCAGCCAGCATGTACAAGATCAGATGCTGTTTGAAGTGTTCATTTTAACACTCAGTGCCAGAAGAAATGAAAGAAGAAGTAAGAAAAATTAATAATTATACATAATCGATTTAAAAAAAAAAAAAAAAAAATTCATAAATGATTTTAAAAAAGTTCAAATACAACATTGTAAACCTCACTTTTTTCATACATAAATAAATCGCAGCAAACCCAACGCTTAGATAGCAACGAAGTTGCTGTGTGTAAAATGCCCAAATCATAATTAAGTTGCTGTAGTAAAATGCCCAAATCAAATTATTGTAGTAAAATGCCCAAATCATGGTTTCTGCCAGAGAACACTTCACAGGTAACCTACAAAATACACATAGCATTACACACATAGTGCTTCAGATACCCCAGTCCCACACATAGCATCACAGTGCTTCAGAATACCCAACGCCACACGTAGCAGCACAGTGGTTCAGAATACCTAATGTCACTCACAGCATCACAGTGCTTCAGAATACCCAATGCCACACATAGCATCACAGTGCTTCAGAATGGTAAATGAAACATTTTGTTTCGCCTCTTTAAAAAAAAAAAAAAAACCAAGCCATTCCTACACAGGAAGTCTCCGCGAAGCTATTGTCCATGACGCCCACCCGGTATGACCCGGTATGACCCACAGTCCATCGGGTATGACACAGAGTCCACCAGGGATGACCCACAGTCCACCGGGTATAACCCACATGTCACTTCAATTAAGGAAGGGAGGCAACCCAGTTCCCTGAGTAGCAGTGGCCTGTGGAGCAAGAAGTGAGCAGAGGTGATGACGATCTGCTTGAATAGTTCGTCCACACTGTGTGAAATCCCCCAGGGGTGAACCAACGTCGATGAGACAAAATGGCCTGATGTGAAATCCCCCAGGGTGAAAAGGAAAGGAGATGGACCCAGATGAACGTGTAGCAGTGGCCTTGATGTGAAATCCCCAGGGTGAAAAGGAAAGGAGATGGACCCAGATGAACGTGTAGCAGTGGCCTTGATGTGAAATCCCCCAGGGTGAAAAGGAAAGGAGATGGACCCAGATGAACGTGTAGCAGTGGCCTTGATGTGAAATCCCCAGGGTGAAAAGGAAAGGAGATGGACCCAGATGAACGTGTAGCAGTGGCCTTGATGTGAAATCCCCAGGGTGAAAAGGAAAGGAGATGGATCAAGATGATGATGTAGCAATGGCCTTGATGTGAAATCCCCCAGGGTGAAAAGGAAAGGAGTTGGACCCAGATGAACGTGTAGCAGTGGCCTGATGTGAAATCCCCCAGGGTGAAAAGGAAGGAGATGGACCCAGATGAACGTGTAGCAGTGGCCTTGATGTGAAATCCCCCAGGGTGAAAAGGAAAGGAGATGGACCCAGATGAACGTGTAGCAGTGACCCTGATGTGAAATCCCCAGGGTGAAAAGGAAAGGAGATGGACCCAGATGAACGTGTAGCAGTGGGCTTGATGTGAAATCCCCAGGGTGAAAAGGAAAGGAGATGGATCAAGATGATGGTGTAGCAATGGCCTTGATTTGAAGTCCCCCAGGGTGAAAAGGAAAGGAGTTGGACCCAGATGAACGTGTAGCAGTGGCCTTGATGTGAAATCCCCCAGGGTGAAAAGGAAAGGAGTTGGACCCAGATGAACGTGTAAAGGCAGTGACCCTGATGTGAAAATCCCCCAGGGTGAAAAGGAAGGAGATGGACCAGATGATGATGTGTAGCAGTGGCCTTGAGTGCACACTAATAGTGCACACTAAGAGGACAGGATGTTGGGGAATACGGCTCCCCTCAGAGCCATCTTGAGAGAAAACCCCAGGACAGAGATGTTGGGGGATGTGTGTAGGGGGGGGGGGGGGGGGGGGGTGGGGGGGGGCTTGTTGACGATCTAGGTCTCAGAAAGTGCAGCAGTCAAAAGTAGTTCAAGGAAAGTATCAGCCGACGGTTTTGAGAGGGATGGTTCTCCTGCCTCAACGTACAGACCATAAACAGGGGTGGTGCGGAATGCACCCAGACAGAGTCGAGGAGGCCCTTGATGGTGGATGGGATCTGGAGTTTTCAGGTAGGAATGTCTGGACGAGCCCTAGACTACACGCAATAGTCCAGTTTGCAACGGATCTGAGCCCAGTATAGGTAGAGAACAGTTTTTCTTGTCAGCGCCCAAATCCGTATGTGCCACAAACTATCAGAATGTCCACTGTCTTCTAACATAAAATTTATAAGTACTGGGTGGCAGGCGAATTTTTTTTTTTTTTTTCCAAAAATCTCTTCATGGTCACCTCTCTATGTTGAAAGGCTGTGTTTCTTTTTATTGTGTAGTTATGTTTGTGGAACAGAAAACTTAGGGAGAACAGAGTGGTTCATGAGTTGTTTCTCATATTCCTCCTGTTGCTTTACCTTGCCACACTTACGTTTTTCGGTGCTGATGTAGACCTACGTTCGTGCGTCATCAAGGTCCTTTGATTCTATTCTCTCCCGTCTCTATATTCCCATAGTTTGTGTTCCCACTATTGCACAAATGTGGGGAAATAGAGGTGACAGAAAATTGAATGCTTTTGTATATTTTGCGTTGCAAGATGTTGGATCTTTATTTCATAACGGCGGGAAGAGAAAAAGGGCGCCAAGGCAGGCAGTGTAACATAGTTGGTAATATGAAGCAGCTGTTAGCAAACATGTGATTACAAATGAAACATATCAATTCAGCGAAGGGGTCTTCTATTTCATTCAGATGGTAATTTGGGGGTTATCAGCTCTACCAAAGACATCCATCTGTCATGAAAGAAGAGAAACGTTGAGATGGAGTTCAAATGAGAGCTTCTCTCCGCGACTGTCCTGCATCTCACTGTCAGTAATATAATTCCTAACTCTTGTCTAGTTGACAAGATGTGTGCACGTGAAACTGATCCTAGACTCCTATATACCCATGACTGTACCAGATTTTCGCTGATGGTACAAAGGTAATCAATCATTGTTTCTCTCAGATTCTCCGTTCTCTCCATACTCAAACCTCCATTTTTTATAGAGCTCGCGGTGAACACTCGGAAAAAAAATCTTGTAACGCATATAGAGAAAGTTTAAATCCAAGATGAGAAATGTGAAGAAGGGGCGAAGCTTCTGAAAGAACAGAGAATGCAGCACTTTAACAGCAAGACAGCCACAAAACTGATCGTCTGGTAGGATTTCAGCCAGAGCTGGAACGAATGGAAAGACTATCCAAACAATCAAACCTCAAGTTTATGGGGATTCTGGAACCATACTTAGCTGGGAAGAGGTGCGACGCAGAGAATTATGAAATGAGACAGTTTGAACCTTTTCTCATCACCACGGGACATGCACCATAGGATAAAACCAAGCAAAACCTGCCACTGTTGGACAAAGACAGGGACATAACGTTTCTCGTCAATAGGAGAACCACATCCCCTGGTATATCCGCCCTCCCATTGTCTCTAATGTCCCCAAGGATGGGAATGACAATCATGACGCTGTTCTCAAATAAAAAAATGGCGTCAATATTACATCAAAATGTCGGCAAACCTTACAAGTAGACAGAGAGAGAGAGAGAGGGGGGAGGAGGAGAGAGAGAGAGGGATGGGAGGGAGATAATAAGGACATCACAGTTAACAAGGAAAGTCGGCATTCTGCAAGGATGGCTTTATGCCCCTCGTGGTAGAAACTTTTAATACCAGTAAGTACCAGCATGACCATAAGCAAGAAAGGAACTGCAGACATAATTGTCACAACCAACCTGTGGTCAGGATGGCCTTCGGTACAAGCCAAAACACGCAGTGCCATCAAACTACACAAGCACAACACCATGCAGAAAATTTCAGAAAGACACTCCCAATGGCCACCTCATGACAAACAAACCGAACATACTTGGCAGACAACAGTTCACAACAAACAGCAGTCCAGCAAGGGCCCTCACATAAACAGATCCAGACAACATGACAAAAGAGGTCATTGTATTGCACTAAACAACGACAAATCCACATTTGTTCGCTCAATGCTGAAAATTTTATGACAAAACCTTCACGATCCGATTTGTGTCTCTTATAGAACACCTTTTGACACACATCAAAAGATTTACGTAAGGGGCAAAATCGTGCTTTATTTTTTGGCTGTCTTTAAAACGGTCACTATACGAGATTGGTACCTTCAGCCCAAACTTTCGCAATGACTTCGTTGTATTGCATTCGCAAGCTAAAAACAAACAACAACAACAACAAAAACCAGTTTGGTAAACATTGGGAGTACGTGACTGTATTCATTCGAAAGACAAGCAGGTGCTAATTCACTGAAATAGAGTATGAAACGCGTGACAGTATCATTTGTTTTGAATTAACTAAATTAGGCTAGGCTTTGATATATATTTAATGAATGTAGAACAACGAACGGCGTCAAATGGAGAGTACGTGTTTAGATCGGTCGTCCCGTTGCTCTCTTGGTTAGTGTATTATCTTCAAATGCCCGAAATGAGCTTTTCGACTATCGTGGATACTAAGCGGCCCCGTAGTCAATAGAATAGTCCAAAGGCTGTCAAGGTTGGGGGTAATTCATTCAGAGTCAGTCCGTTAAATTAGATGACTCTCAAGGAAAGTAACCGTAGTCAGTGGCAAGTTTTCGGTACGAAGTGTGTGTACAGTCCGCCACCATTGTTGAACAAATGCTATTGAGTGCGGAATCATATACGCATGGCTAATGCATGTCGACGGGCTGTTGTTGGCAATGTCAATCCACAGTGCATCTGTTGTGACTGTTGTATGTATCCAATAGATCCACACTACGAGCACCAATGTTCGTTTGTCTGTTGACAAAGGCATGCAGCACACATGCAAGCGCACGCACACACACATCACACAACACATCACATCTATGTAATTTGTGTGTATTGTATGTGTTGTGTGTGGTGTGTGTGTGTGTGTGTGTGTGTGGGTGGTGTTTGCATATCCTTCATGCTTATGTTTAAAATAGCTGGCGCATCACCACATGTCAGCAGTCCAACGGTCTCATGGGTATGGCAGGACATTCACCATCACATGAAAAAGTCACGTCCTACGCTATCATACACTCTTCCATTTCCAGAAGAACGATGGAACAGTACATCACAAATCGCGTCTGGTGCAAACAAAACCCTCAGTGATTTCCAGATGACACCTGTCCGATTGTCAGAGGCACATGTAAAGAACCCACTGACTAGCAGGTATCGAATGCTCGTATCCACTCATCGGCCAGGTAACGCAAACTTCCGCCGCTCCACTTCTTATTCGGTCGCTGTCTCGCCTGCCTTTGAAAGCTCTTCAGACGCCAACGTGGCTGGTCCAGTTGAGTGTGCCAGGAGAAATTCTGGGTGACGCGAGGCGAGGCACGGGGGGATGACTGCTGACTTTGCAGGTCACTAACTTGGATTGAGGATCTAGCTGACTGGAAACACGAAAGAATAAAAGCCGGTTTCCAGTTCTAACGCAAGAGTTGGTGTCAGGTGAGAGGATGACTGACTTTCGGTTTCGGCAGATTTCGCAGGCATAAAAAAAAAAAAAAAACAGAGCCGATTGCACGTGCTAACTGGGCGCTAAACCCTTCACCCCCACTGCTTGACCCTCCCCCGCCCCTCTCCCTCGGACCTCGTTCTTTCCCTCTCAACAACGTCTCGGATGGGATATCTCAGTATAATAGTGTATGGCCCTGTCCGCTGGGACCGAGGCATGTCACAACAGGCACTGTTCGTGTCTACGCTATGCTACAGCCAAGATATGAATGCCCGAAGGGCCATGGAGTGGGGGGGGGGGGTGTGGGGGAAGGGAGTCGAGTATTCATAGTCTAAGGCTTCATGATTAGATTGTTTTTGATAATTTTTATTGTGTCTGAGAATTGATTCTCGCGCCAGGTTTCTTGTTTCCCATATGGGCTGCTCATGGGGTTCAAGTATGTGTTCTCGCATCCATTGACTGAGATTAAAGTATGATATAGAATGGAGTAATAGTGACTCAAAGTGGGGTAAAACACCTAGCGCACAGAAATAGGATGCAGCAGGTGTGAGTGGCAGATGGTCGCCTGAAGATATTGATGGGTAAGCTGCCAATGTACTATCTGATGTATTTAATTGAAGATTCGATGAATGATGTCATTGGTGGAATCTCCATCGGCCGCTAAGAAATAGGTGAAATGATGTGGTGGATGGTTGTTGCTGCTTGATCGAGTTACTCATGATTGATATGAAATTCTGGCTCGAATTGCATCATGATGACTCAAAGCAGGCTTACTGGATTATTATTGTTGTATTTGGTGCGAAATCACAAACGCGGAAATCGCTACGTTCCTGTGCACTGTACTGGCTAAACGGTAATGGATTAAGTATGTTGACTTTGGTGGCGCTTATTACTCGCTAGCCTTGTGGACGTATTGACCTCAAAACCTTACATAGGATTATATGTTGATTTGGTGTCAAATCCTGATTGTGGGGGGCGTGTACATCAAACGCTTAGGCATGTATTATTTGTGATACGTTAGGGTGCACAATCCTAGCATTGTGGCCAGATGTGACCGCTACGCTCTGCCGTCAAAACGTTACATGGATTATATATTGATCTTGGTGTTCGAAAAACAAAAGCAGATTGTGGCTTGTGACCATCGCATGCAGTCGGGCGGACCATTGTGATGCGGTCAGTAGGCGAAAACATGTGGATCTACTTCGCTCTCAGGCTGGCTACAATGGGCGTGTGTGGAGGCATGCCAGGTTTCATGAAACACTTTAGGGCTGCCCGCAGGAAAGAGACCACTGACGCGTGCTGTATACAGATGAAATAAAATCTTGAAAAAGTCATTTTATGAGCTCCAGCCAAAACAACGCTGTGGACTAAACGCTCACAAGTACCAAACGGCTCGCGCATACTCGCCGTGCTAGTATTGTCTTGCTATTCAGGTAGAAGACTAAGCAACACATCAGGACACACGAAAAGAAAGACGAAGTAATTCGACTTTATCTGTGTTGAATTGGTCTGGCAAGTATTGAGCGTTGAATGAGAACGAGTGCAGTCTGGAAGGAACATACTGGCGAGCTGAAATAGTATGATGTATAATTACATGATTACTTGACAGGGGCAATAATGAAATAATGCATAAATGATTAATGATGAATGCTCAAAATAAAGTTTTTTTTGTCTGTGATTCGTTCCCGTCGCACGTTGTGCCACGTTGTCTGGGCAGAGTCTGCATAGCATTTTTAAGATTTGTGTAGATTAGATCGCTCGCATCTAATCCATGTGAAGTCTGTGCTGCAAAATGATGGGCAGGCTGCTCCGTTTGGTATTATAAGCGCATCCACCTGACTGTCCTGTATGGGGCTGACACTGTCCTGGGCAGATCGATTCCCGGGATGGTATGAAGTGCCCGCTCGCACAGAGCAAGCTGTTTTAAGTGTTAGATGCCTGTGTTCGGCGAGGAGAGAGATATACCTGGATGAAATCATAGTAGAATGGGCGCGGAGGATTTCAGTTTCACTACCGCTTGACGAGCTCACACCTAACACACCCACCATCACCACCACCAGGCCCTACCAGGCTCACCCGGCACCGATCCGCCCTAATGCCTTTTTTTTATCCTGCTTTTATTGTTTAGAAGCAGTTAGAGCAAAGCAACGGCATTATGAGGCGTGTAATGC